>PDHQ01000158.1:0-78997 GCA_003339415.1 Ophiocordyceps camponoti-saundersi (nom. inval.)
TTTAACTCGTACTAAAATAGCTTATATTTTTATAGTTAGTATAAATCCTTAATTTAAATTCGTTTCCTAATATATAGTGTTTAAATTCTTTAATTACTTTAATAATAGCTAAAAATTCTTTATTATAAATAGGATAATTAATTTCTAAATCTAATTAAAAGCGTCGGTTTCTAAAATTAAAAGCTGTTTCGAATTATAAGCTATTAGTATAGGTGCTAAGATTAGCTTTTCTTTAAGGAAATTAAAAGCTATATTAGCTTCTTCGGTCTACTTAAAAGGTTCTTTTTTAGCTATTTTTATTACTATTAATATAGAAATAATTATATTAGAAAAGTTTTTAATAAACTTTCTATAATAATTATAATAACTTATAAATTACTATATATTTTTAATTAATTTAGGTATAGGCTAGTTTTTTAAAAGTTCTAATTTACTAGGGTTTATTTTAATATTATAAGGGGTTATAATAGTGCTTAGAAATTTAACTTTTTTAGAAAAGAATTTACATTTCTTAGGATTAATATATAATTTAGCTTTTCGTAAAGCTTCTAATACCTTTTTTTAAGTAAACTTTATATTCTTCTAAAAAATCTAAAAATATAATAATATTATCTAAATAAGCCGTAGTAAATATATTTAAATAATCTCTTAGAATATAATTTATATATTTTTAAAAAGTAGCGGGGCTATTATATAGTCCTAAGGGTAATATTAAATATTTATAGCTTCTATATCTAGTTCCGAAGGCTATTTTATATTCGTCTCCTTCCGCTATTCGTATTTAGTAATAAGCTAATTTTAAATCTAGCTTAGTAAAATACTATTTCTAGCTTAGTCTATCTTTTAACTTTATAATTAAAAGTATTAGCGTTTTATCTTTAATAGTATCGTTATTTAATTTTCGATAGTTAATTACGGGTTTTAATTTATCTTTTTCTTTACCTAATTTATTAGTAAAGGTAACAGGAGCTTTATAAAAGCTTTTAGAAGGTCTTATATATCCCTTTTTAATTTATTCTTCTAGATATTCCTTTAATACTTATAGTTATTTTTCATTACTATTATAAATTCGTATAAATCGAGGTTCCGAATTAAGCTTTAATTTAATTTTATAATCTTATAGGCTTCTTTTAAGTAAAGTATTATCCGGGGGTTCTTTAAATATATCTAAGAACTCTTCTAGAATTTCTATAAGTATTAATTTATAGCGTTTTAATTTTTTTTTAGAATAAGAAGCTATTTCTTCTTTATAATCTACGCTAGAAATAGCAGCTAACGTAGTAGTAGTATAAGGCGTTTTATTATAGATTTTATTACTTTTTACTTTATTATAAAGTTTTTACTTATAATAATTATATTTATTTCTTATAGTAAATTTCTAATTATTATTAAAGAAGTTTTTCCTTTCTTTAATCTCTTTAATTAAACTATTCTTATTATTCGGGCTTCTTGCCTCTTTAAAATTTCTTAAGCTAAATCTTTTATAAAGATTTCCTAAGGCGTTATTAAACCTAGTATTTTCTTTTCTATTTATATAATTATAATAAGGTCGACTTTTATTATAACTATTTATATTCGATCGTTTATTCTTATAATAATTGTTTTTTATAAATTTAGATTACTTATTTTTTACGCTTAACTTACTTTTATTAGTATTTTTAGAAATCTTATAATAAGGCTTCTTACTGTTATTATAATTATACCTTCTCAGTTTATTTTTCCTTCTAAAAACCGTTCGATTATTTTTACTAGTATTACTAATAGAAGTACTAGATATTAAATAATCGTTTATAAATTTAACTTAGCCGGTTTTCTAGTTAATTTATAGATTATATTTATAAAGAAAAGGATAACCTAATATTATATTATATTCTACTATTTTAAAAATATCGAAGGTATCGGTAAAAGTATAAGGTCCTATTTTAAATTTAAAGTAATTAGTTTCGTATAAAATTAATCCCTTATTAAACTAAAAATTAAATCCTTTAGCGTTTTTTACTATACTAAGCTTTTTCTTTTTTATATAGCTTAAATTTAGACGTTTTATAGCTATAGGTAAAATATAATTACTAGCAGCTCCGCTATCTATAAAGGTAATTACTTTTTTTCCTTTATATCTTAAAGTAAAGGTTAGTTTAGAAATAGGGATTTTAGTATTATTAGTTTTAATAGTAATAGTATTAATACTTTATAATTTAGGATAGTTATAATAACGCCTTTCCGTTCCTAAATCCTTACTAAAATCCTTATTTTTATTAGTTATACTTTTATTTACCCTTCTTAAATAGAGGCTTTCCCTTTTCCCTTAAGGTTTTCTTTAAATTCCTCGGGCTACGTTAGGAAATCCTACCTTATAAGGCTATTTTCTTCGGTAAGGGATCTGTTTCCGATAAGTCCTTTTATTAATAATTCCCTTATAAAGGTAATTATAGCCTAAATCGTATCTAATTCGATACTAAGAATTCGGGGTTAAAAATCGTAGTTATTTCCCTTATTTTCCTTAAGAATCTTATAATTAGTTTCCCTATTAAGAAGGAATTCTATTTCTTTAATAAAGAATCTTTCGTTAATAAAGCCGGCTTCCTTATAAAAAGTTAGTAAGGATAGGTAATAATTAATATTCTATTTTTCCTATAAGTAAAAATCGCAGTCCTTATTATAGTAAAATTACTAGCTAAGATTATAGTACGCTTACTTATACTTATCGAAGAATTCTTCTAGGTAACTTAAGTGTTAGAATAATTCGTTATAAGGAAGGCAGCTATTATTTTTCTAGTCTTCGAATTCCTTTAAAATTAATTCTTTTATTTTAATAAAATACTATATTTTTTCATCTTCTTCTTTACTATCGGTTTCGATAGTATAAAGATATTCTACTATAAAAAGGGGTAATTCTTCTTTTTCCTTCTTAATTTTATCTTCTAGAATAAGGCTATCCTCTCTTTCTAAGATAGGTTCGTAATCTTCCCTTATTCCGTTAAGGTTATTAATATAGTTATTAAAACTAAAGGTTAAAATAGAGTTTTCCGAAAGGCTATACTAGCTAGGTAAATTAGAATAATAAGGAATCGGTTTGATTCCTCTTTATTATACTTTAAATTATTCTTCCGTAACCTACTTATAAGTTTTAAAAGGGTTATTTTCACCTAGTAAGTAAAACTCTTTTTCGGAATCGAATTCTATATTAGCTTCTAAAAAGCTTATAAGCTTTAGAAGCTTCTTCGTATTCCTAACCGTATTCTAGCTGTTTAGGAATAGCGTATTAGCTATAAGTTCCAGGTTATATTATTATCTTAATTTTTCTCGGAATTTATAAGCCTCTCGGTTTATATTATCCTCTTTTATCGGTAGTTTAAATTTTATACTGCGAATAGTATTCCGTTCCTTCCTATTTAAGCCTAGCTTATTATAAGTAGTAGCTAGGTAGGAAGAAATAACGTTAATCGTCTTACTATTCGTAGAAGAGGATTTTCCTATTCCTTTTCCTTTTCCCTATTTTTTAAAGTAGTTTTTTATAATATAGCCTTCTTTATTATAAAAGAAGTAGATAATAAGCTTCGAGGATACTATATCTAAATTTATAAGGTCTCCTCGATTAGCGTAATTTTTCTTATATTTTTTATTACCTTTATTAATATAAGAAGAGGTATTCTTACTTCCTTATTTTTACTACTTTCTTTTAAAAAGTTAATTATCGATTTTAATAGCAGAAGCTATATAAGTAGATAATTCTTTAAGCTAGTCTTGCTTATATAATTCGTCTTTAACTTCGTCTTTTAATCCTTCGTAAAAAATAGCTATAAGGGCTTCGTCTTCCTAGTTTAACTTACTAGTTATTTATCTAAATTTAATAGCGTAGTTAGAAGCAGCCCCTTTTTACCGTAAGGTCCTTAATTTATACTTTATAGTTCTAACTTCGTCTTGCTAGCCGAAGACTTCCCTTAGTTTTTCTTTAAATTAATTAAAACTAGTAAAAATAAGCTCCGTTTCTTCTTCCTAATTATCCGTAAGTCCTAAATAATTCCTTAGTATAAGTTCGAACTAGTTTAAAGCTATACCTTCTAAGTATATAGAAGTATAAATTACCTTTATAAGTTCGTTATAAAAGGCGGAGGAATAAAGCTTAAAGTAAGCTTTAATATTAGTTAAGAACGCTTATAAATCGTTATCTTTCCCGCTATAATATTTAGGTTTTAGGACCTTACTAATATCTATAATAGGTCTAGGATTAGTAGTAGTATAGGGGGGTGCAGGGGAGGTTATATTAGATATATTATATACTACTAGGTAGCGCCGCTTATTTCCTAATTAGGAAAGAAAAAAGTGGATTTTTACCTTTTATTTCTGTGGAGATATATATAATTAAAAAAGTACTGTTTTTCTATTTTTCTATTTTTCTAAGAAAAGAATTCTTTAGCACACTCTCTTCTTATTCTTCGTACCTATAAGGTAGTTATAGTAGTAAAGAAGCTTTTAACGTGTTACGGATTATACCTATTATAGATTATACTTATAATTACCTAATCTTACCTATAGCCCTTAATCTAAGCTTCTAAAGATAAAAAGAGAAAAGGGGTAATAAGAAGGTAAGGGGCTTTACTTACTTTAACCGGGCAGTAAGTAGCTAGAATAGGAAATTTATAAAGTATAAATAAGTAAGAACTTCCTAAATAGGAATATCTTATAAGGTAGGGGAAGGTTATAAAGAGTAGGCTTTTAAGGTGTAAATTATTTAAATTTAAAGCTTAAAGAAGAAGGAAAGGAAAGACCCTTTAAGGAAAGGAAGCCTTCCTTTTATAGTTTTCCTTCTCTAAGAAACTATCTAATTATATAAGCTAGCTAGAAAGCTATAAAATACCGTAAAAGCTTTATATTATAAATATACTAGCGAATAGAATAGCTTTATCTTATTCTATTTACTTCTATTATATTCTTTTTATTATAGCTTATAAGTGCGTTAAGTGAATAATAGTATTAGCACTATAAATAAAGATTCTAAGCTAAGGAGAGAAGAGAGAAAAAGAGGAAAAACTCTCGTAGGCGGAATCTTAGTAGAATAGATAAAAGTATATACTAGTAAGGATAGGAAAGGGTATAGAAATCTGCTTAGAAATCCTAGTAATTTCCGGGTAAGTAAATAGTTATATTTCCTAGTAATTTCCCTTAAGGTTTTTCTAGGTAGTTTTATAATAAAGATTTCTAAGGTTACGTAAGGTTTTATTAGAAATCCTCGGAAATTACTATAAAAGATATAAGGAAATCTAAAAGGAAATTTAGCGCGTAATACTACCCCCTAATAAAGGTCTTAATATACTTATTAAAACTAGTAATAGTAACTACGCACCTAAGCTTTAAGGGAAATTATAATATTATCTTAGTTATTATCCTTATAATTATAATTTATAGCGGCGGCCTTAATTTAGTATTAGAGATTAACTAGTAAGCTAGCAGTATCTAAAAAGCGGTAGTAAAATTCCTTAAGGGCTATTAGTATATAACGGAAATTCCTAGCTAGATATTATATCTTATTAAAGTTATAGCTATATTATTAAACTTAATACTCTAACTAGCGGCGTTATTTAGTAGCGTAAAATATAAGGATTTTATTAACTTTTTACTTTAATATATTATCGATATTTTTAAGCTTAGCTAGGGGCTTATTTTATCTAAGTAAGGGATCTATAATAGCTTTCTAGAAACGATTAGCGTAAAATAAGTTTATTATCTAATAATTACTTAGAAAGTTAAGGATATAGCTATAGCTTTATTCCTTAATAATTATAAAAAGTTTAAACTATTATACGTTAAGGCGCGTAGTTAGTATAGTAATTATAAAACCTTTACGGCTAAGGAATACCTAATTACTAACTAAGAAATTTACTAGGCGGCGTTTCTTATTAGCTCGGGCTTTTTACTAGCTTTACGCTTTCGCGGCCGTAGCTTAAGCTTACTATTATACTCTTTACGCTTAAGCGATAAGTTTATAGGTAATAGTAATAAGGCCTAAGGCCCTCGAGGTAATTAGAGGGCTAAAAAGCGAAAGGGGGTTTCGTATATTTTTACTAAGGGCGATTATAAGCGGTGCTATACTAATTAACGTATACTATAATAAGTTATACGTAAAATCTAAAATAAGAAAAAACGCGCTTTAATTATCTTATCGCTTATTTACGTAAAACTAAAGCTTTTAGTTTAAATATTAGTTAGTTACTTTTACGCTATTTTATATTTAAGGGTAAAGGGCGCTATTACGATAATACTTAATATTAGTTAGCTAGTTAATTTTTTAAAGAAATCTTAAAATAAATAGGCCGGCGTTATTAGTAATCTATATATCTAATATACCTAAGAAATAATAAAAGTATTAGAAATAGTATCTTATAAGCACCTTAGCTATATTATTTTTCTTATTAAGTAACGTAGCGATAATCTTACTTAACTTATAAATAAAAGTCTAAATATAGTTATACTCGAAGTAGTCTTTTAATATTATTTTCCTATTATAAATAATATACTCCTAAACGGAAGTTAAAATAGGTAAGGGGTATAGTAAACTTAGGGTCTTATCTTATAATATTTTATTCCTTTAATATTTATAATAGTTATAGATAAACCGGCGAATATCTCGCTTTATCCTAAGCTAATAGTAGCTTTATTAAAGTATTTAGGTAATCTTATTCTATCCCCTATAAGCGAAGATAGTTAGTTTATATATATTCCGAATTAAGGCGGTGCGGAGGAAGAAACGCTACTAGCTATTTTACTTAGGGATAATAAGGAGATTACTATAAAATCTAAAGTTCTAGTTCGCGTTCTCCTTTTAAATTAATTATACTAACTCCGCCCTTAATAGGATAGAGTTTTCTACTAAGCGGACTAAGGTAATTATAGGAGATAAGGTTAGGGATTTAAATTTAAAGCTATTTAGGGAAATTATAGCTAAAATCCTTTCCTTTTTCTTATAAGCTTTTACTATTAGAAGCTTAGCTATTTTCTATAAGAGTATATCCGCAGCTATATTTAGCTAGCTAGGCTAGTATAAGAAATAGATATCGAATTAAGTAATAAAATTAAACTATTAAACTTAATAGATAAAGAGTAGCCTTTTCGTTATAAAATAAATTAAAGCTTTATAATCTATAATTATATTAAATTTCTAGCTAAGTAGCTTTAAGTAGAAGTTTTTAAAGTTTTATATAATAGCGAGGAGTTCGCGGTCCTAAATTAAGTAAGTATACTTAGCGGGGTTTATTATCTTTAAGAAAAAGCTTATAAGCTTCTATATCTAATTATCTTACTATTATTAAAATATACTAGCGGTAATATTCTAAAAAGCGTTAGTCTTAAAGTAAGTTAGGAGTTTTAGGCGGAAAAAGGTAAGTACTAAGGCTTATATAGCTAGCTTCTTTATTTTATTAAAAGCCTCCTTTTATTCTAGTCCGAGCTTAAAAGCGGTATCTTTCTTAAAAAGGCGGTTTAGGGGCTTAGCCGTAATATTTATATAGTAATAAAAAATCCTAATAAAGTTATAAAGTTTTATAAATAAGCGGATAGCTTTATAATCTTAAAAGTTTTCGAACTTCTAATTTTAAATTACTTATACCTTATAAGGGTTTATATTAATTCCTTAGCTTATATATAATATTATACTAAGGTAGTCGATTTCTATAATATTAAACTTCGATTTTTAGATATCCCCTTATAAGTTAGCTTAGTATAGGCGCTAGATTATTTCTTAGTATTCCTCTTAATATTCCGCTTCTTTACTATTTAAGTAAATTAATATATTATCGGCGTATATACTTATATAATAGTTAAGGAGGTTATAAAGCTAAGCGTTAATAAAGTTCTAAAACTAAGTAAGCTTTACCTTAAGGCTAAATAGGAGGATAAGCTAGCGGAATATACCGAACCTTATATAGAAAGCTATAAAATACTTAGAGTTAGGGTTAAGATATAAGCGATAAAATACTTAAATTATATTAATCTTCGAGAAACGCCTCGCTTTTTAGTAGCTAAATACTATACCTTCTAAAAAAGGAGTAAGCGAAATTTAACTTTTTAAGTAATTATTTATCTATTAGTAATTAATATAAAAGCGCCGGGCCGTTAAGTATAGCTTTAGCGTAAAGAAAATAAAGGCAGCGTAAGAACTAGTATTTAGCTTAATAAACTTAATCTTAAGTAAGTAGTTAATAGTTTCCTTCTCTAGTAGTAAGTATTTTACGAGCGTTTTATAGAAAAGGGGTCTTACTAAGTTTAGGGGCTTCTTAAGTTTTAAAATAATATTATAGCTAAGTTAAAAACTAGCTAAAATATAAGCTTTCTTTTTATTAAAAAATCTTTTAAGATATATAAAGGCTAGAGGAATTATATTATATATATAAGCGATATACTTAAGTTCTTCTCCTTAAGGGAATAAGATTTCCTATCTTATATATATATAGCTAGCTAAGCTTAACTTCGTAACTATAATTAAGTTAAGGTTATTTTCTAATTTTATAAAAATTATAAGTATTAATAAGGTTATCGCTTTTTATTATATTTAGCGGGGGTTTTATTATACTTAATAGATAAATTACTCTCTTAAAGCTTCCTTATTTATATTATTAGTTTCTAAGTTATTTTAGGTTAAGGTCTAAGCTTACTTTTTCTTCTTTATAAGCTAAATAAAGTTATTTTTTTTCCGCGAACGCTAAAAGATCTAATACTTACGCTTATCTTAATAGAGAAAATAGTTCTAGCGCTTAGCGTCCGCTTAGATAGCTAAATTTAAATTTCCGGAAAAAGGGGGCTTTTTTAATAATAAGATTAAGGGCAAGTATTTAGCGAAGGCGGGTAAGTTATTTAGCTAAACTAGTTTCTAAGCCGCGTAGTTAAGTAATAGTCTCTTTTTAGCTATCTAAAATAAACTAATAAAAAGGTCCTAAGCGTAGTTAGTTACTTAATAGATTTCCTAAGGAAAATACTATCTATTAATTACTAAGGTAATAATTAAGTACTCGCGGACTATATTAGCTTAGCGGCCTTAGAAATTTATAAGGGGGACGGGACGGATAAGGATAAATTTAGCACTAAGTCGCTTTATTACTTATTTCGTAAAATAGTAACTAACTAAGAGATAGGTATTTACTTTAGTATTATATAAAATAAAGGTATAAAAAGTAATATTATTAACTTAAACTTAACTATTAATAGTAAATAACTTTCCTATTTTCTATCTTATATACGATATTTTTAGGACTATTAAAAAGCCTTATAATAGTCTTATTCTTTTCTTAAATTAGAGTTATCTAATTAAATAAAATCGGGCGGGGGTATCTAAACTCTAAAAACTCTCTTTATTTTTTATTAGTTAAGGTAGTCCTTAGCTATATAGCCTTTCTTACTATAAGTAAAATAAATACTATTTTCCTAATAAACTTTCTTTTTATTTTTACTTAGGGGCTAGCTTTTCTAAATTATAATTATAGTCTTTTTTTATATAGTTAAAATAGTCTTATCGACTTATTAGGATTTTTAAGCGATTTTATAGCGGGTAAACTCTTTCTTCTTATAAAATATAGCGTTTTTTATATACTTATAAAACTCCTTATATATTATATATAAATCTTTAGTTTTCGTAAGAAAGCTTATATTAAAGTTAGCGGGTAGATAGTTTTAAAGCGTATACTTAATATAAGCTAAGAGGATTTAGGTCTTAGCTATAAGGTAATTAAACTTTATAAAGAACTCCTAAATTTCCTATTAGCTATTTAAGGAGTAGTTTAGTTTACGAAGCTAATTTATAACTTTAGCGAACTTATTCGGGTTTCTATAAGCGGACTTTAAGTATTATATTATCTTAGCTAATTTAGAAAAAAAGTATTTTTCTAAGTTATACTAAGTTTCTAAAAGTTAGTAAGCTTTTCTTTCTAAGGTATAAAATAAAATACTTATCCTATCTTACTTATTACGGAAAGTTATCTTATTAGATCTTATCTTATCTTTTAAGTTTATAAGGAAAGTACTAAAATTTTCTTTTTTTTTAAGAATTTACTTATCTCCTTATAGCGAATTTTTATAAAATTAGAATAGAAGGGGTTTAGTTATCTTATTAAGGTAACTAGCGTAAAGATATTCTAAGCAGCTTTCCTAATTAAAATAAACGCTTTTTTACTAATCTTAAACGCTATTAATATTTCTTAACGGGTCTTTTCTATATCTAAGTTTTAATTTTTCTAAGTTAACTAACTTTAAAGTTCCGCGATCTATGCTTATAGTTACGTTATCTCTATACGCTACTTTTATAATATAATCGTATTAGTAATACTCTAAAAGGAGGTAGCTATAGTTATAGTTTAGTTTTTTTCGGAACCTTATTTTATTATAAAGTTAAGCGTCTCTAAGGCGAGTCTTTTTAATCGCTTAAAAGTTTAGTTAGGGGCTTTAAATATACGTTTTAGGGCCGGTTATAATCTAATTATATATAAGGTTTTTTCTATTCTTTACGGGGGACGTAAGAGTAAAATATATACTTTTTAATCGCTCGCTAGTAAAAAGGGAGCTTAGAATAGTATTATAGCTTATAAGTACGTTTAGTAAATAATAATATTAGCACTATAAATAAAGATTCTAAGCTAAAGAGAGAAGAGAGAGAAAAGAGGAAAAACTCTCGTAAGCGGAATCTTAGTAGAATAAATAAAGGCACGTATTAGTAAGGATAGGAAAGGGTATAGAAATCTGCCTAGAAATCCTAGTAATTTCTAAGTAAGTAAATAGTTATATTTTCTAGTAATTTCCTTTAAGGTCTTTCCGGGTAGTTTTATAATAAGGATTTCCGGAGTTACGTAAGGTTTTATTAGAAATCCTTAGAAATTACCGTAAAAAATATAAGGAAATTTAAGAGGAAACCTAGCGCGTAACACTTTTACTTTAAAATTAACTTTTAATTTTAAATCTACTATATCTCTTAGCGAATAGAATAGCTTTATCTTATTCTATTTACTTTTATTATATTCTTTTACTTTAAAATTAAATTCCTGCTTTAAAATTAACCTTTTAATTTTAAATCTACTATTTCTTTTAGCGAATAAAATAGCTTTATTCTATTCTATTTGCTTCTATTAGCTTTTAGGTTAATAATAAATTATAATAGATAATTCTTTATTTATAATAGCTAATATTTCTTTCCGTTTTTAACCGTCTCTAACTGTTTTTCTTATCCTAAGAATTTTATTCGTTATTTTTATCTTTATTATCTTATCTTATTATTTAGTATTTAACCTTCTAAAGTTTAGCTATAATTTAAATACTAAATACTAGTATTTTTACTTTATTATATAAAATATATTATTAAGCTATTTATATAATAAATACTGCTTATATAATAAGAATAGTACTTTTAACTATTATTTATATTTTAGATTATTATATAAACTCTCTTTATTTTTTATTAGTTAAGGTAATTTTTAGCTATATAGATTTTTTTTATAAATAAAATAAATATTATTTTCCTAATAAACTTTTTTCTTATTTTTAATTAAAAGCTAGTCTTTTTAATATAAAATTATAATTATAATTAAAGTTTTCTTTTTTTATATTATTAAAATTATTTAATTACTTTAATAAACTTTTTATAAAACTTTTTAAAAAGTAAATTCTTTTTTCTAGTAAAATATAATATTTTTTATATATTTATAAAATTCCTTATTTATTATATATAAGTTCTTAGCTTTTATAAGAAAGCTTAAGTTAAGATTAATAAATAAGTAATTTTAAAATATATATTTAATTTAAGCTAAATAAACTTAAGTTTTAGCTATAAAATAGTTAAACTTTATAAGAAACTTTTAAATCTTTTATTTATTAATTAAAGAGAAGTTTAGTTTATAAAGCTAGTTTATTACTTTTATAAATTTATTTAGAATTTTATAAGTAAACTTTAAATATTAAATTATTTTAGCTAATTTAAAAAGAAAGTATTTTTTTAAGTTATACTAAGTTTTTAAAAATTTATAAGCTTTCCCTTTTAAAATATAAAATAAAATATTTATTTTATTTTACTTATTATAGAAAATTATTTTATTAAACTTTATTTTATTTTTTAAGTTTATAAGAAAAATATTAAAATCCTCTTTTTTACTTAAAAATTTACTTACTTTTTTATAAGAAACTTTTATAAAATTAAAATAAAAAAAGTTTAGCTATTTTATTAAAGTTATTAATAATAAATAATATTTATATGCTAATATACTTAATATAGCTTAAAACTATTTTATATATATTCTAAAAATAGGAAAAACCGGAGAACTTAGAGTAAAACCCTCCCCTTAAGCGTTACCTTAGCTTAGGGCCGGACTAAGTCCGCACCTAGTACTCTATACCTTAGATAGGTCTAATAATAATAAGTAATTAAGAAGCTAATATTTCCTCCGAAGCGGAGTTTACGGTAATAAGGGTACGCGTAGTCCGGGTTTAGTATAAAGTTTATATAGCTACTTATCTTCCTAAGCGTTATTATTATTATAAATTAAATCTTCGCGCTTAATTATAGCGTTCTAAATAATCTATTTAATCGAGGCTTTATTAATATAACTAAGGAATATATAAAGGTTTTATTAGCCCGTAATAGACCTTATAATAGCTAATCTTAAAAAGCGGCTTAACTATTATAGTAAAGCTACGAATAAGTTTAGAGAGGGGGTTAGAAGCGGAGCTATTATATTCGCTTTCTAGCGTTTCCGCCCTAGCTATTATTAGACTTTAATCGGCGCCGGAGGGGGAGAAAAGGCGGTATATACGGAGTTCTAATCCGTAAATTTCTAAAATTAAGAAATATAAGTATCTTTCGCCTAGTCCTACGCCGCTTTTATTTTAAGGTAAAGTTAACTTTACCTAAGGTAAATTTCTTAATAGAGAGGGTAGTAATATAGTCTCTTACCGTACGCTATAAGGTAAGCTAACTCGCTCTCCGTATATAAAAAGGTAAAATACTAGCTATATTATAACTTTACTATATAATATTTAGTAATATATCTAAGCTAATAATATTTAAAATATTACTAAAGTTAGACTTTTAGCTTATAAAGTTCCGTATTAAAAATCTCCGCTTATATTACTATATTTTTATTATAAATCTAATTTATATTTATTATATTATTAATAATAATTATAAAGAAACTCCGCTAAGTTTTTAAATAATATCTTTTTATATATAATTATATTACTAAAACTTTATTTAATAACTTAATCTTTTTCTAAAAAGCTTTCTTATTATTTTATTATAAAGCTTACGCTAGTACTCCTTTTATAATAAAAATATAACCTCCGCTAATTAAATATACCTTTTCTCTAAAAGCGGTATAAAGTTACCTTAAATTAAACTAAAGCTTATAAATAGTATTTTAGAATATTATTATAATATTATTACTAGGTAATTTCCTTATTATAAGAGCTTAGCTTTACTTATAAAGTTCGTAATTAATATTTATTATAGTTACCTTAGGGCTTTAAATTTAGAGTAAAATAATAATAAAATTAGAGCGAATTATAAGCTAACGCTTATATTACTTAGGAATTTATTTTTTAATAGTTTTCTTTAGTATTTTAGCTATAATTATAGCTTATATTAGAGGAGTTCTACTCCTTTTAAAGCTATAGAAAAGAGAGGAAACCGTAGCTATAATAGCTAAGGAAATATTATTAATTAATAAAGTCGGAGTAAAAAGGGCGCCTCCCTAAACTTTTTCGGACTCCGCTATTTATTCGATAATTACTTATATAAAGACTAAGGCGTCCTCCGAAATAATTTTACTAATACTCGCCTTAGCTTCTAATAAGGTAAGAGGTATAGTTAACTCTTAAGTTTAAGTTTACTATAATTTAGAGTAAAGCTATATTCTAAATAAAAAATTTTTATAGTTACGATTAACTTATATAGCGTTACCCTCCCCCTTAAAGTTACTTTAAGCGTAGCTTAAAGCTATTATTACGAGGTAATAGAAAAAGCGGAGTCCGCTTATAATATAAGAATAGGTAGTTTATATCTATATTACTATAAGCGTAAGATCCGTAAAATATATAAAAGTAAAAGTTATTAATATAAAAATATTTTAAATAGCTTTTTTAATTAAAATAAATATTTTTTATTTATATTAAATATAGTTAATATTTTTAATAAGTTTTTTTTATATTTAAGTTTTAATTTTTTTAAATTAATTAATTTTAAAATTTTATAATTTATATTTATAATTATATTATTTTTATATATTATTTTTATAATATAATTATATTAATAATATTTTAAGAAAAGGTAGCTATAATTATAATTTAGTTTTTATTAAAACTTTATTTTATTATAAAGTTAAGCGTTTTTAAAGCGAGTTTTTTTAATTATTTAAAAGCTTAGTTAAGGGCTTTTAATATATATTTTAAAGCTAATTATAGTTTTTTTCTTATATAAGTTTTTTTCTATTTTATATAATAATATAAAAGTAAAGTATATATTTCTTAATTACTTATTTAAAGTTATTAGTAAAAGTAAGCTTAGAATAATATTATAGCTATAATATATATTAAATAATATAATAGTATTACTAAAGCGATTATAAAAGTAAGCTAAAGTAAAGTTATAATTAAAGCTATTAAAAAAAGGAAAAAGAGGGGAGAGAAGCCCCTTTCCTAAGCTAGCTATATACCTCGCGCGATAACTAAGCGCTATTAGAAAAACTTAAATATATCCGCTATAATCCCCCCTATTTAGCTATAATTAATTATAAACTAATCCTTTATATAGCCCCCTCCTTAAGCTAGCTAAGAAGGTAAAAGCGTAAAATAAAAAAGTTATATATTATTATACTAGTAAGATATTTTATATAGTTTCTAGCTAATAACTTAATAGCTTTTATAAAGATAAGGATAAGAGGGGGGAAAAGCTCTCTTATAGCCCGAAAAATTAAACCTTAATCTTTATAAGGAAAATTCTAATAAGCTTAAAATTATAATACCGCTTAAGGTAAGAATTAATAAACTTATATATTAGTAGTAAAAACTTACTTATATAGCTAATATATAAAATTAAATAATATTATATTAGTTATAGGAAGCTTAGAAAATACCTTAATTATAATAAATAATAAAGCTAGCTATATACTTATTATTATATACTACTAGCGCTAGTTTATAAGCTAGGGCGTAATATAATTATAATATATACTTACTAATAAATTTACGCGCTTAAATTATATATAAACTATCCTTATATAAAATAATATAATAAAGCTAGAAATTATCTAAGCTATAATATTTAATATATACTTATCTTTTCTTACTTATTATCCTTTTAATTAAAATATTTTAAATTTACCTTTAATTACCCCGCTTTACTTATAAAAAGCCTTAACCTTAATATCTTTATTTACTTATAAAGCTTTAAATAATTATACTTAAAATAACTAATCTAATTATATTAATAGTAATGCTAGCGCTTAGTAATATTAAAATAAAATTATATAAATATATAAGGGATTAGTTTATAACTAATTATAGCTAGATAAGGGGGATTATAGCGGATATATTTAAGTTTTTCTAATAGCGCTTAGTTATTACGCGGGGTATATAGCTAGCTTAGGAGGGGGGCTTCTCTCCCCTCTTTTTCCTCTCTTCGATAGCTTTAATTATAACTTTACTTTAGCTTATTTCTATAATTATTTTAATAAAACTTTTATATTAATTAAAGCTCCTCTTACCGCTAACTAAATATAAAAGTAAAATCTTAGTATAAAACGCTATTAAATTCTACTTATATTAAAGCCGCTCTTAGCTTATTTTAGCCTAGACTCTTAGCTAGCCGCTATATATACTAAATTTATAATTAACGGAGCCGTAATTAGGAAGCCTAAGTTTTAGTTTTATTATATCTTTTCTTATCTTAGTATTTTCTAATAAATATTCTTTTTATATATTACTATAGCTATAAATTTTTCTTACTAACTTAAAGCTTTTTTAGTATATATTTTTAAGCTTCTTAAGAAAAGTTATAAAAAGCGCTAAGTAAGTTTTTCCTTAGTTAAGATATATTAGGGGCTATTTAAGCCCCTTAAAGAATATATTATAAGGTAAGAATATACTCTTTTTAAGGCTAAATTATTATATTAGTTTAATTATATTAAGATTATTTTACTCTTATTAAAGCTATATAAGGAGCTATAAAAGCGCTTAGATTATAAGAACTAGCTTATAATATACGCGGCCTTCGCTAGCTTTCTTTAAGGCTTTAATAAAGTATTTAGTTCTAAGAATATTCCTAATACGCTAGTTAATTTACCGCCCCCCTTTTCTACTAACTTAATAGATATTATATTTATATAATCTTATTTTAATATTACTAAGCGCTAGCGTTATTATTAGTATAATTAAATTAGTTATTTTAAGTATAATTATTTAAAGCTTTATAAATAAATAAGGATATTAAAGTTAGGGCTTTTTATAAGTAAAGTAAGGTAGTTAAAAGTAAATTTAAAATATTTTAATTAAGGGGATAATAAGTAAGGAGGGATAAGTATATATTAAATATTATAGCTTAAGTAATTTCTAGCTTTATTATATTACCTTATATAAGAATAGTTTATATATAGCTTAAGCGCGTAGATTTATTAGTAAGTATATATTATAATTATATTACGCCTTAGCTTATAAACTAGCGCTAGTAGTATATAGTAATAATTATATAGCTAGCTTTATTATTTACCGTAATTAAGGTATTATCTAAGCTTCCTATAACTAGTATAATATTATTTAATCTTATATACTAGCTATATAAGTAAGTTTTTACTATTAATATATAAGTTTATTAATTCTTACCTTAAGTAATATTATAATTCTAAGCTTATTAGAATCTTCCTTATAAAAATTAAGGTTTAATTCCTTAAGCTATAAAGAAGCCTTTCTACCCTCTTATCTTTATCTTTATAGAGGCTATTAAGCTATTAGCTAGGGATTATATAAAATATCTCGCTAACGTAATAATATATAACTTTTCTATCTTACGCTTTTACCTTTTCGGCTAGCTTAAGGAGGGGGCTATATAAGGGATTAGTTTATAACTAATCGTAGCTAAATAAGGGGGATTATAGCGGATATATTTAGGTTTTCCTAATAGCGCTTAGTTATCGCGTAGGGTATATAGCTAGCTTAGAAGGGGGGCTTTTCTCCCCTTTTTTTCCTTTTTTCGATAGCTTTAATTATAACTTTACTTTAGCTTACTTTTATAATCGCTTTAATAAGACCTTTATAAATATAATATTTATTAAGTTAGTAAAAAAAGGGGGCGGTAAATTAATTAGCGTGTTAAGAATATTCCTAAAATTAAATATTTTATTAAAGCTTTAGAAAAGGCTAGTAAAGGCCGCGTATATTATAAGCTAGTTTTTATAATTTAAGCGCTCTTATAGCTCCTTATATAGTTTAGATAAAAGTAAAATAATCTTAATATAATTAAATTAATATAATAATTTAGCTTTAAAAAAAGTATATTCCTACCTTATAATATATTCTTTAAGGGGCTTTAATAGCCCTTAATATATCCTAACTAAGGAAAAACTTACTTAGCGCTTCTTATAACTTTTCCTAAGAAGCTCGGAGACGTATAAGAAGGAACGTTTACTAGAAAGTGCTAAGATAAGAAAAGATATAATAAAACTAAGACTTAGGCTCCCTAATTATAGCTTTATTAATTATAAATTTAGTATATATAATAGCTAACTAAAAGTCTAAGCTAGAATAAGCTAAAAGTAGCTTTAATATAAGTAAAATTTAATAGTATTCTATACTAAAATCTTACTTTTATATTTAATTAGCGGTAAGAGGAGCTTTAATTAATATAATAATATTACTAAAGTAATTATAGAAATAAGCTAAAGTAAAGTTATAATTAAAGCTATTAAAGAGAGGAAGGAGAGGGGAGAGAAGCCCCCCTCCTAAGCTAGCTATATAACCTACGCGATAACTAAGCGCTATTAGGAAAACCTAAATATATCTACTATAATCCCCCCTATCTAGCTATAATTAGTTATAAACTAATCCCTTATAAATAAATAATAATATTAGTATTATAAATAAAGATTTTAAGCTAAAAAGAAAGGAAAAAAAAAAGGAAAAACTTTTATAAGTAAAATCTTAGTAAAATATATAAGGGTATATATTAATAAAAATAAGAAAAGGTATAAGGAAATCTTTATAAAATAATAACTATATTTTTAAGTAATTTCCTTTTTAAAGTTTTTCTAAAAGATTTTATAATAAGGTTTTTAAAGTTATATAAGTATAGTTAAGAATCCTTAAAAATAACTAGGAAATCCTTAGAAGAAAAATAATTATAAGATTTAGCGCGTAATAATAATTACTTTTAAGAATAAAATATTTATAATTAATATATTAACTTTTTTACTTTTTTTAAGCGGGAGAAAAGGCTTTTTTATTATTATTATTATAGCTTTATTTTTATTATAATTTTTACTTTTACTTTTACCGCTATTTTACTTTTTTTCTTACTTTTTTATATTTTAATTTATAAAAAAGGTATTTTTCTTCTTATTATTAGTAAGCTTAGTATAGCTTTAGAAAAACCTTAATATTTTTTCTTTTATTAATAGCTTTTTATTAGCTAACTTATATATAAAATTCTAATATTAAAAAAATATATTATAGTTAATAATATTAATTATAGCTTTAATAAACTAAGCTTTATATAAATTTAATATTATAATATTAATTAAATTTTATAAATTATTAAAGTATTTTATAAAAGCTTTAAATATTATAAAATTCTCTATTTTTATAATATATATTTTTTTTATAATTATTAAAAAAGTAATTTTAAAAATAATATTATATTTTCCCTTAATTATTAATAAAGTTTTATAAGCTATATAATTTATATATTAACTTTTATTATAAATTATAAAAATAATAGTATTTTTATAATAATATATTATAAGCTTTTAATAATAAACCTCCTTATTTTATTATTTTTTTATAATTATAATATTAATTTTTATAAGTTTATTCTTATTAAATTAATTTATATATAAAAGAAGATAAAATTACTTAATAATTATTTAAATTAAAATCTTTTAATTAAGCTAGTTTTCTTAGCCTTAAAGCTTTATAATATTTATTAATATATTTTATAAATTAAGCTATTTAATTAAAGCTATTATAAGCTTTTTCTTTAGCTTAAATAAACTTTTTTTTACTTAAATAAATAATATTTTCCTTAATAAAGCTTATTTTATAATATTTTTATTAAAATAAGTTTTTTTAAAGTAAGGAAAATATATTTTTAACTTAATTTAGTAATAATTATTATTAAATAGCGTTTATTATAGCTAAGCGGATTTTAAATAAAATCTTATTATAAGGAATATTAATTATTATTATAAAAAACGCGTAATTTAGCGTAATAAGCGTATAACTTATTAAGGTATATAAGCTATTATAGATTAGGCTATATTATGCTCTCGCTAAGTCTTACTAGGGTAGCCGCCCTATACTAATTTAGTATACTAATTATATAGGCCTAACCGGGCTTAAGCCCTGAGTGGATCTGGCTTAGACTAGGCCTGCAACATTAACCTTCGCTTTATAGCTAGCATCTTATCAAGCTCTTATTTCTCTCTTTATAATACTATTACTATTTAATAGCTCTGTTCCCCTTTGCTTTAGCCGAATCATGGCTGAAGCAGTCCGTCCAACCGACCGCCGCGAGTTTGAAGTTGCTATTATCTGTGCCCTAACGACCGAGGCTGACGCTGTCGAAGCTCTTTTCGACCGGTATTGGGACGATGAAGGACCCCCTTATGACAAGGCGTCCGGTGATCCGAATGCCTATTCGACAGGCTGTATCGGCCGTCATAATGTCGTGTTGGCTCATATGCCGACTATGGGAAAGGCAAGCGCCGCAGCCGTCGCGTCAAATTGCTGTGCCAGCTTTCCCAACATTAAGCTTGCCCTCGTCGTTGGCGTCTGCGGCACGATACCCTTTATGCCGGGAACAAATGACGAGATCGTGCTGGGCGACGTAATCATCAGCGACGGGGTTGTGCAGTATGATTTTGGACGTCGACTCCCTGAGCGCTTTGTGCGTTACGATACTCTTCTGGATTCACTTGGGAGGCCCAACACCGAGATTCGTTCGCTGCTTGCAAAATTGAAGGGCGTTCGCAGCCAGAAGGTACTCAGGGGCAAGATTATAAGTCACATCAACAAGCTTGCGGAAGACCCGGCGATGAAAGTGAAGTATCCAGGTGTTCAGCATGACTTGCTCTTCGAATCAACATATCGTCATTTGTCCGTGGACATCACATGCGAAGACTGCGGTTGCAGCGGTCAGCTAGTATATCGGTCCCGTCTGAAGGAGGAGATGCCGCAGCCTGCCGTCCACTTTGGCTTACTTGCGTCTGGCGACTCAGTGATGATGGATGGAGAAGAGCGCGATTCCATGGCACGACAGGAGAACATTATTGGCTTCGAGATGGAAGGAGCCGGGGTATGGGACAGGTTTCCATGCATTGTTATAAAGGGCGCTTGTGACTATGCGGACAGCCACAAGCCTATGGGATGGCAGAAATACGCGGCAGCAACTGCGGCGGCATGCGCAAAGGCATTTCTGGACTATTGGGTGCCTTCGACTGCTTCTGGTATTTAGCATTGCATATCTTGAATTTAATTGAAAATGCCTTTGCTGATCCTATCTGTTCAGGCGCGCGAGGAAAAGAATTGCAAAGCCTCCATTCAACACTCGGACATCAGTCCCAGCGCCAGGAGCAGAGGCATCAGGACGACCGAGATAGACAATGCTTGAATCATTTATTCGTAACGGATCCGCGCAATGACAAAACACGCATCCAGGACACAAAAGGGGGCCTCCTTACCGATGCCTACTGCTGGGTTTTACAACACCCGGACTTCCAACACTGGTATTACGGTGCTGAAAGTCGACTGCTCTGGGTCAGGGGTGATCCTGGCAAAGGAAAGACGATGCTACTGTGCGGTATTATAGACGAATTGAGAACCTCGATTCATTCCCGGGAGCTGCTTTCTTACTTTTTCTGCCAAGTGACAGACTCTCGCATCAACACTGCTACTTCGGTCCTGCGTGGTTTGATCTATATGCTTGTCCTGCAGCATCCTTCGCTTATATCGCACATTCTGTGCCAGTACGATATCAAGGGTCAAGCGCTCTTTGAGGATGCTAACGCCTGGGAAGCGTTATCTGGTATTTTGACAGCCATTTTGCAAGATCCTACCTTCGAAACCGCCTACCTGATCGTGGATGCTCTGGACGAATGCACCACGGACCTCAAGCAACTACTAAGACTTATAGTAGGCAAGGTGTCTACTACGTCTGCACGCATTAAGTGGATAGTCTCGAGTCGCAACTGGCCTGATATTGAAGAGCAACTCGATACCTGCTGTATAACGCAGAAGGTGTGGTTAAGTCTGGAGCTTAATAGACTGTCCGTCTCTGCGGCAGTGGGCATTTATATCGACCACAAAGTGAATGAATTAGCAAGACTAAAGAAGTACACCGGCTCTATCCGTGCTCAAGTCCGAGATGGCCTGGTTTCAAAGGCTGACAGCACATTTCTTTGGGTATCACTGGTTTGTCATGAACTCGCAGATCCGGAAGTCAGGTCATGGCATACGCCCCAAATACTACATTCTTTCCCGCCTGGACTCGATGCCCTGTATAGGCGAATGCTCAACCAGATCACAGGGACGACAGATGCTGGCCTTTGCGGGCAGATTCTGGCCGTTATGTCGAAAGTGGTTCAACCAATAACGTTGCACGAGCTAACGTCCTTTATCGATTTCCCCGACGGCGTCTCGGACAACTTAGATGCACTTGAGGAGATGACCAGACTCTGTGGCTCGTTCCTAACCTTGCGAGAGACAACAGTCTACTTCATCCATCAGTCTGCTCAAGACTTTTTGCTTCAGAAGGCGTTTGAAGAGATTTCCCCTCCGGGGTGCATATATCGCAACATTCTCTCACGATCACTGAAAGTCATGTCCAGTACCCTGCACACTGATATGTACGACCTGAGCAGTCCTGGTTCGCGTATCGACCAAGTGAAAGAACCGGAGCCAGATCCTTTGGCCGCTATACGCTATTCTTGCATCTACTGGACCAAACATCTGTGCGACTGCAATTTCTGCAAAGACTGCGTAGATGAGGATATATTCGAGTTTCTGCGGGAACATTTCCTTCATTGGATCGAAGTCTTGAGCCTAATGAAAACAATGACTTCGGGAATTATTGCAGTATCCTCACTGCAATCTTTCCTTGCAGTAAGCCTCAGCATCTTTATTATCAATGATCCGATGAAGGAGCCAATGAAGCTTATTCTCAGAACAAGGCCAAGGGCGACTCGAACGAAAAGTTGCTGGCATTTACCAAAGACGCGTACCGATTTCTCCGTCATAATCGCTCAGTCCTCGAAGTAGCGCCGCTTCAAATATATAGCTCAGCACTGATCTTCACGCCGCAGGAAAGCATTGTCCGCAGAGAGTTCGAGAACAATGTCCCAAGCTGGATCAAAGGGCTTCCCGATGCTCCAAGGCAATGGGGCCAGTTGCTACAGACTTTGGAGGGTCACACAAATGCTATCAGGCATATAGCATTCGCTCCCGATGGACAGTTCCTAGCTTCCGCATGTCATGTTGCAATCCGCGTTTGGAATACTGTCACGGGGGAATGCGTACGGATTCTAGCATCCAGTCAGGCTACATTTATTGCATCTCTTGCAGTTTCTCCTGACGGCTATGTGATATCAGCACACTCTGGAACAAATTCAGCAGACAACACTGAGGCGGCACTCAAGTTTTTCGTCAAGGCCTGGGATATAACCACGGGTACAGGCACTGTTCTCCATGCTCTGCCATTTCAAGACGAAAATCAGTACCCTATCGGCGACCCTCTGTTGGGACCCAGCATCTGCGCTCTGTCGCCGAATGGCAATATCCTAGCCGAGACAGATCGAGACGCTAGGCTTAACTCTTATCGATGGGACCTCGACTTGATTCGTCTCTGGAATGTGCGTGAGAGATCCGTCTCCAAGATCCTCATCGGGCACTCGTCGCATATCTGGTCCGTCGCATTTTCACCAGACAGCAGGTGGATGGTATCGAACTCAACCGACAATACTATTAAGCTCTGGGATTTAAATACAGGTAATTGCTGTCGAACAGTTAACTTCCAAGGAGGTTTCCGGACACAGGCAATCGCAGTCTCGGAGCATGGCCGACGGATATTTCAAGCGCAAATGCAGCAAGTACAAATTTGGGATGCAGAATCGGGCAGCCAGCCGAAGACTTTAGTGGTCGCTTCTCGAAAAGACCTGATCAGTATGTGGCCTGCCATTGCGGTGAACGGCAACCTTGTGGCAACCTCGATAGGCTGCGATGATGCGAGTGCCGTCAAAATTAGGCATGCCACTACTGAGACCCTAGTTCAAACTCTGAGAGCTGGTAGTGTTCCTGTCACGACCATAGGCTTCTCTCCTGACGGAAAGCAGGTGGTGTCTGGCTCCGAAGATGGGCTGTTGAGACTCTGGGACTTGGTGAGAAATGAAGATGCCTCGGAAGCGTCCGATCCGAGCGCCTCTGGAAATCATGACATGACGGGCTTCGACTTCGAAACTCGGGCCTTCTCCTCATCTACGGAGAGACTGTTAGCGATAGCAAAGAAGGATTTCACCATCGAGCTCTGGGACCTATCCACAGGTGTCCTTTTACGGACCCTCGACGGTCATAGTGCTCGCATTGACGCCGTGGTCTTCTCGCCCTCCGGCGAACTGTTGATTACAGCTTCAGAAGAGGCCACGAACATCTGGATGTTGAAGCCGGGTGCTACTGCTCATCGTGTCGTCGACCGTATGTCGACCGGAGTGCGCCGAATCGCGTTCTCGTCAGACAGCAAGATAGCAGTATCTTTGTCTCAGAATTTTCATTTTCAAGCCGGCGCCTTCAAGGTCTTAAAGAGGAGCACGGGCTCTGCTATCCCTGACGAAATATGTCATATAAGCGCCTTGGACTTTTCACCAGATGGCAAGCTTATGGCCTTAGGGTTGCACAATGACACCATTGAGTTATGGGATGCTGAAGAACTAACCATTGTGCGGAAACTCTACAATCACCCTGCTAGCTGGATTGAGGCCCTGGAATTCTCTCCCGATGGCAGACTGCTAGCATCTGCACATAATCAGAATAGTGAATCAGGCGGGATTGTTCAGCTCTGGGATTGTGCAACAGGCTCAATTCTCCATACTCTCGCGGGTCATTCGAAGCCGCTTCGGGTTATCGCATTCTCACCAAACAAACTCCAGCTGGCCTCGCTTTCTCATGATGAGACCGTAAGACTTTGGGACACGGTGACGGGCGATCAGATCCGACTTATCAATTTGACAGGACGACAACCGTGGGATGTTCTGTTCTCCCCTGACGACTCTGTTTTAGTTCTGTGTTCTGACGGGTCCCCTGCTAACGCCAGTAGCCGCATGACGACTGGCCTCTGGGAGGCGGCTACTGGCATGTTTCTGCCGTTGCAGGACGGCAACAGGGTCGAGAACTTTGTTTTCTCGCGCAAGAAAAAGCTATTAGCAACTTCATCGGCTAACGTCATCAATATATGGAAGAATGGGATCATTCTTACTAAAAGCATGACTGTGGAGGGTCCCGGAGATAACGTGAGAAAGATGAAATTCTCTCCAGACTTCAGTGTTTTAGCGGCATTCTCAACCGCCGATGAGAATACAGTCAGGTTGTGGGACATAACTACGGCTTCTATAAGACTGTCGCTGCGGGGCCATACAGACTTCATTTATGATTTGGCGTTTTCTCCCGACGGCAGACTGATTGCCTCAGCCTCTGGGGATAAAACAGCAAGACTCTGGGATGCAGCTACAGGTGCTGTTCTTCATACATTCGAGAATCAGCTCGACTCTTTCGACCGCCTGAGATTTTCGCCCGACAGCACCGCCATCGCAATACACTTTGGAGAGAATTTGGTGATCCGGGACACGACAACAGGTGAAATGCTGAGCTCTTTCCATGGCCTGAGCTACGTCTCTCGTATTTTCTTCGGACCTAGGAACAAAACGGTGGCAGTCTCATCCTCTCGCAATGCTAAACTCCGACTCTGGCAGCCAGAAACAAACGCGACTTTACAAGTCATTGATTCTTCCTTTCAAGGAAATGATTTACCAAACAATCACGATGACGCGTTGGCCGTGTCTCCGAATCAGTTGTTGGCGCGTGGAGCCCTTCGCAGTGGCAATATAAACATCTATAACGGAACCAGTGGTCGTGTCACTGTCCTCTATGGTCACTCTGACAGAGTTTCAGCTCTAGCATTCTCCCCGAATGGTGATTTGCTATCATCTGCGTCCACTGACGACACCGTAAAGCTTTGGAACATGGAGACCTACACCGTTGCGCATGTCCTGAAGATCAAGCCGAATGATCCGTGGTATCCGTATCCACCAGTAACTTCCACCTTCTCACAGGACAGCAAGCTTTTTGCATTCTTTACTCGTGCCGGACCGATTCGAATTTGGGAGACAGCAACGGGGCAAGTCATCGACGAACTTCAAGTCGGCCCGGGAATCAATCGTATGGCCTTTGCTTCTCAGGGTCACTACTTGAAAACCAATCGAGGAGTAGTGGCCATTAACAGCACCACTGAAACGGTCGTTTCGCCAAGCCGTGAATGCAGAGTCTTTGTAAGAGGAAACTGGGTAACATGGGACATGGAGGACCTACTTTGGCTCCCGCCTGAACATCGCAGTGTCTGTGTTAGCAACGAGACCAACTCTATGCTCTTGATTCATCCCTCCATTCGAGTCTTTCTTGAGATTGTTTCGGTGGAGGCGAGGAAGTGCCTCAAAAGAAGGGCTGTTAGAGGTTGGCCTTGATACTGCAAGTTCAGCTACAGCATAATTCAACAGCTGGGTACCTGATGAATTACGTGAAAGCTGACGACTGTCAACTTCACAACTGAAACAGGCTTTCAACAATCGGATAGCTGGCAACTGCAGGCGCCTATGCAAACCGTCTTACTGGGTAGTTACTACTTACTACTACGGATACTCAAAGACCCTTTCCAGTCCAAGTGAGCCTTCACAACACTTCAAGCAATCAAAGAGGACGATGTTCATGGTCACAACTAGCTCATCGAGTGGTATATTGATATTCGTACATATCGCGAATCTTGGCATCAGCTCCTCTACACGTTTCAATCCTCGAAACCCGGGCGGCGACCAATTCGTCAGCGAACGTCTATATGCTGCACGGCACTCATCCACTTGACCTCATCCGCCCTGCAAAAGTTAGCCCTCTCACTCTCAGAAGCAAAACAAACAGAAGATCAAAACTCACTTGTCAAACTTGAGCAGCTTGCCCAACACCGGTACCAGCTGCGCCCTCAACTTCCCATCCTTTTGCTCCAAGAACTGCAGCAGGATCGTCTTCAGATAGGCCGTGTCAGCCGCGGCCCCTCCGGCGACGACGCCGCTTCGGGTCGACTCCATCGACGTCCGGCTCGGGCTCAGCCGGGCCTGCGCCGCCTTCAGCTCTCTGACCGACCGCTCGTACTGCTGCCTCGCGTCGTCAAGCATGCGCCGCAATTCCGCCCGCTGCTGCTCCTTGTCTCGAAGCTGCTTCTCCGATGCGTCGAGGGCGTTGCGCAGCTGCGTCGCCGTCGACCGCGACTCCTCAGCCTCGGCCTCGGCTTTGGCCTCGATGGCCTCGAGCTGCTCGCGTCGCCGGTTCCAGTCGCGCTCTCGCTCGGCGAGCTCGTCGCGCGCTTGTCTCAGCGTCTGAACCTCACGCTCCAGATCGCGCACCTTGCTCTTCAGTCCCTCCATCTCACGCGCGTTGCGGCGCGCAACCAGACTCGACTCGTCTTCGATGCGCTCCCGCTCCTCGATGGCTGTCTCCATCCGTGCTTGCATTTCCCGAACACGACCATCAGCTCGCTCGTCAACGTCGGCCAGCAAGCGCCGCATCGTCTCGCCCTCGCGCGTCCTCTCCTGAAGCAGCCGTCGCACTTCGCCGAGCTCTTCTTCAAGTGACTCGGCCTGTGACCTGGCCTCCTTCAGCTGCGTCGACATTTCGGCCGTCTGGTCGCGCATGCTGCTCAGTAACGCCTGTGCGTTGCTGTACTGCTGCGTCTTGAAGTCGGCTTCCTCCTGTGCCGCCGTCCACTGCCGCTTCGTCTGGTGCACCTGCTCTTCAAGTTCCTTGATGCGCGGCCGTAGTTTCATCACTTCAGCTTGCGTCTTCTGAAGCTCTCTTTCCAGCTGCTCCGCTTTTGCGCTCAGCTCGACTTTATCTGCCTCGGCGCGCCGCATCTCGCGCTCCGCCAGCCGCTTACCCTCGTCTGCCTGTTGGCGGGAGGTGTTCTCGGCCTTGAGCCTCTCCTGAAGATTTCTCAACTCCGTCTCGCGGTCAGCTGATAGTTGCTGGAGTCTCGACACGTCGCGCTTCAGCTCCCGCTCCTTGCGCTCCGCATCCTTCAGCTCTTTAGCCTTGATGTTCAGCTCTTCCTTGGCGGTCTTGAGATCGGCTGACTCCTGTCGAAGTGCCTTAAGCTCCGGCTGCACCTTTTGCAGCACCTCCCGCAGGTCTGTGAGGTCCTTGAATCGCGTTTGAGCGAGCTTTTGCGCGGCGCCCAGGTCGGACTGCAAGGTGCTCGACTTGCCCCTGAGGTCCTCGTACTCCTTTCGCAGCGCGGCCAGGTCTTTCTCCACCATGGCGTCTGCTGAGGTCGAGGCGTCCGTCTTTGTTTCTAGCTCTGTGATTTGCTTCATGAGCGATGCTCGCTCGCCTTCTAGCGTCTTAATCTTCTCCTTTGCGTCAACATGGTCCTGACCGATGTTGACCAAGTTCTCCTGTAATGTCTCGATCTCCTCGCGAAGGTCATCCTCCGCCTTGCGTTTTGCGGAAAGCCTTTCGATCCGGGCGTCCCTTTCCCGCACCTCATTCTTAAGCTTGGTTATTTCTGCCTCGAGCACGTCGACGGAGGAGTCCGTTGCCTCATCCGCCGCCTCATCCGCCATGACTGCTGCTGGTCCTGCGACAGTGCCCCCTTTTCCCTTCTTCTTCTTGGCCTTTTTCTTCGAGGCACCGCTGCCAGCCGCGGACTGCTGCTGAGCTGGGGCCGCTGTAGACGAGGTTTGTGACTGGAGTTTCTTGGACAGCTCGTCCATCTTGCCCAGAGCCTCTTC
Organism: Ophiocordyceps camponoti-saundersi (nom. inval.); assembly: GCA_003339415.1. Taxonomy (NCBI): domain Eukaryota; kingdom Fungi; phylum Ascomycota; class Sordariomycetes; order Hypocreales; family Ophiocordycipitaceae; genus Ophiocordyceps; species Ophiocordyceps camponoti-saundersi. The sequence goes on from PDHQ01000158.1 coordinate 28,269, forward strand.
CTTGTCTTTTTGTAGCGCGGCAATTTGGCTTTGAAGGTCACCAATGAGCTTTTTGGAGATAGACTTGGCCGCGTTGGCTTTTGCGAGGTCGGCATCAAGCTTGGCTGCTCGCTTGTCTGAGGCTGCTAAAGAGGCCTCCATTTCTCGAGCCTTGGACGTGTTAAACTCTATCTCCTTCTCGGCTCTAGTCTCCACTTCCTCGAGCTGCGCCTTTGACTTGCCGGGTTGCTCAGTCAGGCTCGAGATGCTTTTTCTCGATTCTTCTGACTGCGACTGCGCGTCGTTCTGACCGTGCACCTGTCTGGTTGCGTTCTCGACCTCGGCCTCTAACTCAACCCTGGTCTTCTTCGCAGAGGTGAGATCCGTCTCGAGATCTACGATTCGCGTTTTCAACCGCTCAATCTCTACTGCTTTCGCCTCCAAGTCGGCTCTGAGCTGGAGAATCTCGTCTTCGTCCTCATCGGCACCCTTCGCCTCTTGTTGCTTCTTCTTTAACTCGTCTCTATCGGCGGAGACGCGCTTCAGCTCCTGCATCACCATGTCGCCTCGAAGATTCAATTGGTTGAGGTATTCGATCAAGGCATCTGGGTCGCTGATGGAGACAAGGGGCGAGTTTTCGCGCAAGGCTTTTTCGAACGGCTCAATGGCAGTCGCCCGTTTATGAGCGACGCGATAGGAACGCAACAGCTCTGTGAGATGCCTTTAGTTGGGACAGGTACAAGGTGCGACAAAAAAAACGTCGCACAAGACTCACCTGGATACGTGGCTTCCAACTTCTCCAGTTTGCGCAGGCGCTGTCTGATCTCTAGCGTCAATCCTAGAGCGGCAGGCGTGTGTGGCGGCGCATCAATAGCCTGCCTATCTGGACCGCCATCGTCCCTGCTGCCCTTTTCATTTGGTCCCTTCACATGATCCTCGACCGCTAGTTTTTCGCTTTCGGCAGATGGGTCTTGGAGCGAAGCAGGCAGATCATCTCTGTCTTTGTTTGGAAGCGGCGGACGGGGTGATGCGGCTCGGCTCGGCTCGTCGCTGTCGTCGATGACAAAAGCCGCCTCGAAAACAGCAGGATCAGGATTCGCAGCAGCGTCCGACGTATCGACTGATGACGGCCTCTGGGCTCGTCGCCGCTTCGCCGATGCCGGGCTCTCGTTGCGACGCGACGAGTTCGACGGGGGCCGAGACGTCGTGGCGCTTTCGGCGAGGCTCTTCTGCCGAGCCTGCTCCTCGGCGATGGTTCGATCGATGGCGCCTTTGATTCTCTATGCGTCGTCGGTCAGTAGTTAGGCAGCCGGCCTGTCGGAGTAGGGGCCCGAACCTGGAACATGGTGATGGCGACAGAGCCCGGTCAGCCGCGCGCCCTTCTCGTGCGATGCTGACGCGGAGCATGCGCGCAAGGCATGTAGAAGGAGCCGTAAAATGATATATGAAGCGTATCAGCGATAGATGATCTCGATGTAGAGCCTCGGTCAAGGCAGAGAATAATTACGAACGCGACTAGAGAGAAAGATGTGTAACTGGGTGAGTTGTCGAGTTTATCCGGCAACGAGGATGCGGTATGCGGCGTTTGTGGCTTGATCTGAGCATCAGCCACATATTACAATGGATGACCTCAGCAAAAGAAAGCTGTCTTCCTCATTTGGATCCCTCATCACGAGAGTTCCTTTCCCATCTTCCATCTCGAGCTGCCGTTCATAAAGCGTCTGCCCTCCGTGCCGACTGCCACCACCCGAACGAGGCTCGAAGTTGACATTCTAAACCAGCTGTGGCTTTCAATCTCTCCTCCTTCTGTCGTCGAAATCGGCATTCGCCGCGTGTCAGCTGAGCCGCGCGGCGAAGGAGAAACGAAAATGCTGTCATTTTGGCCATGGAGGGTCAGTTTCCTTTCGCTTATGTGCTAAAAGAATTTGAAATGTGAAATGGCTGACAAGAATGAACTAACATAACAGACGGATGCCTCTTCCCCTGCCTCTTTTGAAAAGACTCTCTCAGCCCTCTCCATCAAGATCACCGACACACAATCCCGTCTCGACCGAGCTCGCAGCAGCGGCCGCCGCACAAAGGCCCTCTGGACACTGTACCTCTCATTCGCCTACGTCGTCTACGCCATCGTCTTGCTTCTCGTCGTCGGCTATGGCAATATGGGAACATACGAGTGGACGGGCATGGCAGGCGGGCCTGTCCTGTAAGATCTCCTTCCCACTCGAGCCAAGACAAGACTTGTCGCTAAGCTGCCTTCTTCCCTACGGCGAGAGGGGCCGAGGGGAGGAAGGGGAAATAGCATCTACGGCACGCGCGCCCTGATCACGGCCTTGTTCGGCTTTCATACGGATCGGCTCTCACACCGGCTGCAAGACCAGCTCGAGACGCGGGCGAAAACGATTCAGAAGCTGAAGGATGCCACCAAGTACGATTCTACCATGGAGCTCATCGAAAAATATGGCGGTCCGAAGCGTTCCCGCAGCCGCACCGCCGTCGAGTCCGACTCCGACTCAGAAGCGAAGTCGACGACAGCCCCGAACCGTACCTCGATGCCTCCGCCGCCAACCGCCAACATCCCTCGCTCCCATAGTCACCTGGACGCCCCTGTCCTCCGCCGTCCCGCGACGCCTCCTCTCCAGCAACAGCAGCAGCAGCAGCAGCAACAACAACAGCCACCATCCTCACCGGGCGCCGAATTCGCCCCCAACGCTTTCAGCAGTCACGTCTCCTATGCGCAACCTGCGGTGTCCGACTCCCGCCACTGGTACGATCGCGTCTTCGACCTCCTCCTCGGCGAAGACGAGGCCGCGCCCAAGAATCGTATAGCCCTCATATGCCACGCCTGTCGCCTCGTCAATGGCCAGGCACCTCCCGGCACAAAGTCCATGGCCGATCTCGGCTCCTGGCGCTGCATGGCCTGCGGCGCTCTTAACGACGACGACGCTTCTGTTCTCAGCGACGGTCCCGACCGCTACGACCCCTCCCTCGACCGTCGTCTACGCCCCACCACAAGCGACAAAACCCCTCCCGCTGGCGACGACGACGACGACGACGCCAATAGCAGAGGCAAAAACGACGTGGATATTCTTGAAAGTTGAGGGTCGTCCGGCCGCTGCGTGCGCTCACCGCGCGCAAAGGAGTTGAAGTAGCTGTCGAAGACTTCACCCCTGCTCCCTACACACGTCATAGCGTCATCGCCGTCTTTCGGTCTTTGCTTGTATTCTGGCTTTTACTAGAACAAAAACAGTAACAGACGACGATTTACTCGCCGACTAGGCCGCTTGACGTCTATCTATCATGCTGTCCCCGCTGCACCTCACTCCGCCTCGTAATTTCAGCTCCACCCATTTCCCCCTTTCTGCTCCCTCCCCCTCCCTGCAGAGTAAAGACATCGGTCGCAAATGTAATGGGGACAGAGCGCAATGTGTGGGCTCCAGGTAGGCCACCGCTCTGTTCATTTACATGGCAAGCCTCCGCTTCCTCCCATGTGGTTTCGCTCCCCAAAGGTCTTGCAAGAATCGGCTCATTGGTACGGTCCTGAAGACGTCCAAGCCAAGAGCACGAGCAGCGCGGCAAAGAAAGATCTCACAATCGGGCGGATCCCCGCGTGTACGTTGCCCCGTTGCGCAAGCTGCTGGTTGACAACCCTATCGTTTCCTCACTTCCGTCGCCCACCCGTCGATACCTTCTCCTCTGCCGCCAACCTCGAGACCGTCGATCCTGAGGCCCTTCATGCCGGGCGTGTCGTCCAGCCAGCCGTGGCCTGCCATGCCCCCAGCGTTGGCTCGCTTCTCCGGTACCAGCTCCAGCATGGGCACCAAGAAGTTAGAGATGCGCTTCGCCTCCTCTTCCTTGAAATGGTACTTCTCCCGCAGGACGTCGGGAAGAGCCCAGTGTCGGAGCCTGTGAATGTTGCGCAGCTCGCCCTTGCGATTGAATATCTCCTGGCTCCATTTGCCGCTCAAGCACAGCGATCGGGGGAAGGGGCCGAGCAGCTCGATGATCTGTGCGATATGATCGTCGTCCTTGCCGTACTTGGTACCAGACTGCGGATCGAAGAGGTAATCGCCCGTGATGAGTTCGAACACCTGCAGCACCACATTAGCCTCTGCGTTTTTTTTATCGGGCGTTTTTTTCATACCATCGCAGCCATACTCCAGACGTCGGTGCTAGCACCCCACTTGGAGCCGAGAATGACCTCGGGCGAGCGATACTGCCTGGTTTGGATATCGTTGGTGAAGTGGTGGTTGACCCAGCAAGCGTTGCCCAGATCCGCGATCTTTACACTGATAATGTCAAAGGCGTGCGAGTCTTCGGCTTTGCGCTTCTCGCCGGTCAGGACGGAGGAGCTGCTGGACTTGTCCAGCGAGATGCCAGACACCTCCCGGCTTAGGACGTCACTGTAAGTCTGGTTAGCGGAGAGCAACCATGCTTAGGGTAAGGGCATTGAAACTTACGCTGACTTTTCTCTCTGCTTCTGCGACTCGTCGGGGGATTTCAGCGAGGATTCTTTGGAACTGGCAGAAGCTGCTCGCGCCCGCGCTTGTCAGCATCGCAGTCATCATGGTAAGAAAGCGAAAGAAGATCGGGCGGGGGATTACCTTCGCCGAGGACGCCGGCGAGATTGGGCTGAGAGCCAGGAGAGGGAAACAGGTTGGATTGGTTGAATGTCGAGTTGAGAGGCGAGGGTAAGGGCTGGCTGCCGGTAATGAGGGTCCGTCGCCGACGCCGACCGTTCCTGTTATTCTCCTTTTCGCCAGCATCGTTCTTCACCACCTTTTTGACAATCTGTTCGACGTCGCCAATCTCGATGAGAACATTTTCGGGCTTGAGATCGGTATGAATGATGCCGCATTCGCGATGGAGATAGTCGAGGCCAAGAAGAACCTGCTTGGTAATTTGCTTGACAAGGGGCATGGGAATGCCTCGATGATTCCATCGCTTGATCAAGCCTAAGAGATTCTCGCCCAAAACCTCAAAGACCATGCATACGTGTGTACCATTCGGGCCCTTGTGATCAAAGGAGTCGAGGAGGCTGACGACGTGTTTCCGGCCGGGATGATCGGGTTTGGCCTGAACAATCTTGCTGAGCAGTTTGATCTCATCGATGGCCGTCTCGGTATAGTGGGCGGCGGAGCGAACGACCTTGAGGGCGACGTGCTTGCTATTGCTGTTGTCGCGAGAGAGCCAGACGGTGGAGAAGTGGCCCCAGCCTAACTTGCGGACGACGGTGTACTTGCCGTCTTTGAACTTTTCGCCGACCTGTACGGGGTGGTAGCCGCCCTTGCAGTAATCCTCTGAGTCCTCCTCGTCTGCCGTGTTCTCGGCCGGGTCGTCCGCGGACGAGGGAGAGGGCGACGGAGCCATGCCGCCGGACAAGTGATGTGACCTGTACGGGTGGAGAGAAGGTAAAAGTTAGCAAAGAGCCGCAATCGCAGGGCGGTGGGGGCGACCGGGCGGGCGATCCGCAGCGGGGACGATGATGCTATCAAGCTTCTTTGTTCCCAAGTGCAGCACTAGCCGCAAGAACAGGCTGCAAGCCTCATCAGAGCCATAGGGCGCCCGAGAGTGCATCAAAGGAAAAGAATAATGACCTAGGTTTAAGGAAGCTCATGTCGTTCCCCAGCCTGGCCCGCGCCGCGCCGGGAGCGACGGGGGCCGGTAGGGATGATGGCGGGAGAGCGACGGCGGGGGAGGGGGGGAGGGGGGGGAGGGGGAAGAGGAGGGGGAGTGGCGACTCAGGCACAAACAGAGCCGAGTGACAAAGAGACGAGCGATGTGGTCATCGACGACTGCTGATGAGAGTGATAGATGTGTGCGCGTCGCGTTGTGCGCGTTTTTCGGGATAGAGGAGAGGAGATGGGGAAAGGGTAAAGAAGGAGAGAGGGGGGGGGGGGGGGAAGTTGGTGAGAAGCACAGAAGGAAGAGAAGCCCGACAAGAGAGGAGAGGAGAGAGGAGAAGGGGCAGGGGGGAGAGGGGCAAAAGAAACACGGATGAAGAGTGAGAATGTGGACGAGATGTGAGGGTGGGAGGGGGATGGCGAGAATTCTCCTCCCGCCTGGCCCGCAAGGCCTTAAAAGAGCCAACCTAGTTGGTGGCCTGCCCTGCTGGGGAAGAGGCCTAAAGAGACATGGGCCAGGCGGTTGGACCAGCTGCCATCAATTCCCGCCCAGACTGCGGGCGAGCTTCCACTCAGAGGCAGGCAGGTGTAGGCAGTGGGAGTGGTAGCGCTGGAGGTACAGGCTCTGCGCGGCCACGGCTTCGGGCGGCGGCGGGGGTACCCGTGGCACTGGCAGTCGCCGGTGCACGGTTAGAGTGAACGTCCCCGGGTACCTGCTGAGCCAACCTGTCTGCCCCTCAGGCTTCCCTCGTGGCCGTCCGTCGATCCTCGCTGCCAGCGGCTTTTGGGCATCAGCCGACGACAGGGGCCATGCGCTCCCCTGGTTTATGCGTCTGGTGCATCAACCTCTCGTCGCTCCCTCTGTCCATTTACACAGCATTGTCGACAAATGTCGCGACGAAAACAGAATGCTGTGTGCGCCGCAAACCTGGAGCAGAAGAGAAGGAAAAAAGAATGATGTACACGTACCCTGGCTTGTGGTCCTCTTTTCCGCCTGCTCCTTCGGTTGTGATGATGGGCTTGACGTCCTTCTTGCGCTTCTTTGCCACCAGACTGCCGCTGCCGTTGGAGCTGGTCTCGGAAGTGAGTGGTGGTTTCTGGCCTTCGGCCGGCTTGCTGCCGTTCATGATGGCCCGTTTGTGAAATCGTGCGAGGGTTCACTCGCATCCGCCCCGAAGTTTTTCGAACCAAGGAATCGTCGATTGTGGCGGCGGCGGCGGCGGAGGCGACGACGATTTCGGAGAGCCAGCGAGGCAGACGGGGGAGAGGCGGAGAAATTGAAGAGGAAGGGATCGGGGTAAAGTCGGACGAGGTAGGATCGCTAGACGTCGTACATGGAATCTGCTCGCGCAAAGGGACCAAGAGGCGCTTTCAACCCTCTTTGCTGCTTTCGAAGACGAGATAAAGGCCCGTTTTCCCTACCGCGTCCGTCGAGCACTTTAGCGCGGGTCCCTTTTCTGTTCGCGGCCGACCGTCAGCCACGGCCGAGGCAATGGGCCCGAGACAAGGTGTAGAAAAAGAAGCTCGATTCCGTGACCCCCCGACCAGCTGAGAGCCGACCGAAAGACCCAAGAAAAAGACACAGGTACCCCCTCAGCAAGCACCGGCAGCTTACCTGGTAGGCTGTTGTCCCGTTTGTAGGTAGGTAGATAGGTTGTATCATATGTTTGAGGCTGTGAGACGTACGAGGTAGTTGGCAAGTGGAGGTAGGTCAAGGGACCCAGGTGTGGGAGGCGATGTGAAATAACTCCCTGCCTCCGATGGGAAGGCCTTGATTCTAACGAGGCTTTGATTCCTACCTAGATAAGTACTTCTTTGCTGTGCCCGTCTTTGGGTCGCTCGGCGGTGAAAAGAATGTCGATGCTTTCGAGGCGAGGGAGTTTGGCGGATGCAGATGATGTGGGTTAGGGTGGACCGTGACCGTTAGAGAGGCACTCCGAGGCAAGCAGTATTCTTGCGGGCATCTCAAGTATCGCTCTACTGCGAGACAATCACATACTACCTAGTACCTAGGTACCTGCATACACCCTTAGCAGTCGCACTACCATTACCGGCGAACACGATACGGGCCGTAAATCTCAACCGACGCTCTTCTGAGCGAATAGAACAGCCGTCTGCATCTGAGTCTGTTCGTTTCTGCTTCTGCTCACTTCTGTCTCTACATCTGCTTCGATATACAAATGTACCTAGATAGGTACCTACCTAGGTATGCACAGAGATATGCATGTAGTAGTACCATGTACGCACATGTCTGTACCTGCTCCCCTGCCGCTGCTTCTGCTCCTCCGTATCCTCTGCTCTGGAGGTCCAGCCAGCTTTCAATGGAATGAAATCCATCTCCATGGAAACCTGCCGGACTGGGGTAGGAAGATGACTGATTAGGCCCCTTATCGTCAGCTTCACATGATGGACTTTCAGATAGTATCCATCCTGAGTGTGGCCGTAGGCCACGTGCGTGTGCACGTGACACGCCCATCCATATATATATTAGCTTAGCTCGAGCCATGCAGGGCTCTCCCTACACAATACAAGATCATCACATCCCACACTCATCGTGCCACCATACAGATTGCACGCCAAGATCGAAGGGGACGACGAAAAGCTGATGAATTGGTGCGCAAAAGAAATCGCCAAACGTGTGCCACGGCACAAGAAGACATCACCACCGCATCAAAACGATGGAGCGCAGGAGTGAGATGATCGTGAGGGCACGATCATTCCGACCGAGGGCAAATGTGGCCGTAGGCCACGTGCGTGTGCACGTGACACGCCCATCCATATATGTATTAGCTTAGCTCGAGCCATGCAGGGCTCTCCCTACACAATACAAGATCATCACATCCCACACTCATCGTGCCACCATACACTGAGCTTCCGCGCTATCCGTATCGGCGGTGAGACAAAGGGCCACGGGGTATTCGTGCACGCCCTTTTACTACACATACCTACCTAGGTAGCCAAATATAGCGCTACTCTCGAAGCCTTCATCGCTCGCCATGGAGATTCGCAGAAAGAGTATTCATATTTGCCACGGCACCTATTCCTATTAGACACGACATTCCCAGATTTAGGGATACGTACCTAATTACTAAGGCATTTTTCGGGCCGCCCCACTACGCGATATAATGCTAGTACAAGATAGAACGTCACTCGTAGTCCGTAAGTACTTATCTTCTTACTCACCTACGCGCGCGCGCTTTACGTTTTTTACCTAGTAAAAACGGCAGAAATAGGTAGAGGTAGCCTAGGAAGGTATAGGAAGCTAAGGCAGGTAAAAAAGAATAAAGGCGGGCAGAGGTAGGTAGAAAAGATAGATACCTATAGATTACCAGTGACTTTAGATTTCCTACGACTTTATACCGGGTAAGAAAAAGATCTTACTAATCAGGTACGTACCGCTTATTTTAGTGATATCGTGTCTAATAGGAATAGGTGCCGTGGCAAATATGAATACTCCGCAGAAACTGCATGTGCAAATATGGATGTACATACTTACCTACCTACTATGTACATATGTAGGTATGTATGGTCCTTGTCTCCTTGATCTCAACGGCGGGTCTCGCCGTCCCCCATCCCACCCGCTCACCCTCTGACGTCAGTCCACCCCTCCTCTCTCTGCAATGGTGCCCAGCGAAAGATACTCAACTTCACTTATCAGCCCACAGAAACCTGTTGGCTTGCGTCATGCCCTCTTCTTAGTCTTCTGCGTCATCCTTCTAAATGCCTCCATCCCGCTGGCCCCCAGCGGCCGATGATCTTGCCCTCGCGACCCGTCAAACGTGCTCTTGGGCGCGATTGTGTAACTTGAAGGTAAACTGGCCATGCGCGCTTGATTATTGGCGCCCTGCGGCGCGAGAAAGGCTTCGCGCGCCGACTGCGCCGGCCGCTGCGTAAGGTTGAATTGCGAATTCGCCTTTTGCCGTTGTGCCATCTTGGCCGCCCTGTAAAAAAGATGTCAGCGGCTCGACGAGTCCTGTGACGGAAACCGGTGGTGGGAAGGGAGCAAGCAACGCACTGGTAGTCAAACTCGCGCGTCTCAACATGTCGCTTCTTGTAATCGTCGGTCCGCTTCAGGATCGGCCGACTCCATTCGCCCAGTAGCCGCTCCGCCATGCGCTTGATACTCGGCTCGGGCTTCTTGCTGCGCGTGTAGAAGAGCACAACCTTTCCAATGCCACTGCTAAGGAGGGCCTCCTTCTCCACATTGAGCCGCGTTAGCGCGGAAAATATATCACGCTGGATGTTGTACGCGGGGAGCGACCCGTCGTTTAGCGGCTCGAGGAAGAATTTGACGTGCTGCAGGAAGTTGGTGTCTGGGTCGAGCACCGCGTGCTGCACATTGTTGCGGTTGAGGATCGCGTTAACCTCCGGCAGTAGCTTCAACTTATGCAACGCCGGCTGGCCTGACTCGCGAGCTGCATTATCGGCCTGACAGGCCTGCTCCATCTGGTACTTGAGGTGGGCGAGCTTCTCGTCAATCTCATCCTCGAGATCAATCTCATCCTTGCGTCTGCGCTTGCTGCTGCTACCGCCTTTCTTAATGGCCGCGTCTAAGGCTCGGTCAATGGCTCGCTTCCGCCTCTCTTCGGGGGTGAGCTCTTCCTCCTTCTGCGCTTCTTGTGGGGCTTCTGTATCCTTTGCCCGTCGTCGCTCCCCATCACCGGCTCGTCTTGATCGTCTGGGTGCCTTGCCCATATCTGGTCCGACGTCTTCTTCTGCGGGGACCTCATCGTCGCGGTCTCTCCTTTTTTTTTCTCGCCGACCCTCTCGAGGTTTCTTCGGAGCTTCTCCGTCTGTTCGCTTCCTCTTGCTGGCTTTTAGGGTCCGCGCCATGTCTTCATCAATATCCACCGGCCGATCCTCGATATTTGCGGTCTCAGGGTCGTAATCCTCGAACTGATTCTCGTCAATCTCCGACAGAAGGTCCGAGTCGCGATCCGAGTCGGCCGCAGCCTCGTCTTGGAACTCCTTCTCCTGGCCATCGTCAAGGGGCTCGTTGACCTGCGACGCAGCTGGCGAGTTCCTGTCCGACATGTTGAACTCTGTTCCCCTGCTGGTGTCGACAGGGAGGATCTCGGACTTGATAGGCCTACAGAATGCGATAGAGCCTAGTTGGATTGACGAAGAAGGCACCGTGCAGTGGTAACGCGAGGGGAAGACGATGTCGAGCCTGGTGCAGATGCAGATTTGTCCGCTGTTGGCAGTTCTGCGAAGGGCGACTGAGCGAGAAGCTACCTAGGTACCTAGGTAGCGAGTACTAAGGTGCCTAGTACGTCTGTACTCTCTTAACACTCTATTAGTGACGTGCGCTAGCTAGCTGACGTAACACTCTATAGCCTTTTGTCAGCCTCGTGCTCGGAGCGGCTGGACTCCACAGTCTGGTTTGTTTACTTTCCACGTACTCAGACGCAAGGAACCAGAAGCAATCGTCAATAGCGACAGTCATGGATTCGAGGACATTTGAGGGCCCCATGGACTGGGAGTATCAGGGCCGTGGTCCGCTCGATCCCACTAGCCCGTTTTCTCATGCTGCAAGAAACGCCCAGCGAAATAGTAAGCGAGCCATTCACCTGCAAAACGAGGACCATGAGATGCTTGCTCCTTTCAATGGCCTCTACCTTCCTTGCAGACACTGATGAAGCATCTCAAGTCTTTGGCTCTCCAGCCGCATCTCCAGTTCGTCCCAGCAACCCCTTTGCGAATCTAGGGACGCCGTCCAAGGCGCAACAGCCACCGCCACAAGCAGCTCGCTTTACGCCGAAACTGCCTGCGAGAAATATGGCGCCCCCATTTCGGAATCCGGCTTTCTCAACGCCGAGGCGACCGTTCGATGAAGTGGTCCTGTCGGAAGCGTCGGGCGCTGAGGACAGTCCTGCGGCGACGGAGTTATCTGACTACCCAAACGATACTCCCGAGGCAGATCACAAGGCAGAAGCGCATGGGGTTATCTCCATAGCGCCCCTTAAGATTGACAAATCGAGCCGCTATGGCAGAAGCAAGAAACATGCGCCGGGCAAAGGAGAGATAAGGGGCCGTAGAGATGCATCAGCCGGGATGAGGAAGCGCAAACGGCATAATTGTGACAGAGACGTCGGCTCCGTCAACCGTCACTACCACGGACACGATAGCGAAGCTTGGGACTCGGAATTTGACTCCGACAATGGCGCGGACTTGCGCCGCCCCGGGTCACGTTCGGACACGGGCAGGAACCAAGGTGCTTTCGAATCCTTTTTCCAGGCGCTCAACAAATATCCCAACACGCCCGACCATATGCAGCGATGGATGCAATTCGGTGCCAACTTGTTCCTTGTCTCAGTACTTGCCTACCTCGGCTGGTCGGTGGTGAGCACGGTGCGCAGCGACATTCACAAGGCAAACGAAGTCGCCCGGCAAGAGCTCATGAGTAGGATGACGGAGTGCCAAACGCAATACACAATGAACGAGTGTTCTAAAAAGGATCGTCCTGCCCTTCGCATTATGTGCGATGAGTGGTACGATTGCATGATGCAGAACCCCGAGTCGATTCTCAGAGTCAAAGTCACGGCAAAGCAGGTGGCAGAGATTATCAACGAGTTTTCGGAGACGATGCATCTCAAGGCATGGGTAAGTGGCCGTCATACTCCCCCGAATTTGCGTGCGCGCAGATCTGCTAACACAAAATGCTAGGCTATCGTTGTAGCCTTTATCCTTGTGTGCACCACAGTCAACGTCGGGACGTTCAATCGACAAGGCGGACACAAGCCGGTAGTGTCGGCGCCGGCGCCTCAGGCGAGCAATACGGCTCCCATAGCGGACCCGGACGTGGCGAGATCGCCGGGCATTGCTCCCGGGTACATGCTCGTGCCGGTTCACACGCCGAGACTGTCCCGTCGAGCACAATTGGACGATGGGACAGACACGGACACGTCTCCGCTGAACTTCAAGGCGGCCATCTCACGGTTGACGCCTTCAGCGCGCAAGAGCCCGAGCAAAGGGGATCGGCAACTCAGCTCGGTGAAAAATCGGGCGCCGATTAGGTAGTGATGGACAGGAGCGTCTACATGTTGTATTGTGTCTTGTATCAGAGTTTGGCGGCGTTGGTGTCGTTTTCAGTACAAGGAAAACTGCCCCAGGCGCCCAGAGGTGCAGTAAATAATATGGGCGGTTCGGACAGCAACGGAACGTGGCAGCAGTCAGAGTGACGGCGGATAGGGAAGAGACAATGTACTGTTCATTCACCTTGGTATTCCGGCCCGTCTCTCCCTACGTTCTACCGACCAACGACGTACGTCTCAACAGCTAACTACCTCACTAACCGGTGTCTAGACGTTGAGCCTACTAGCTTCAAGTGCGAGCCGAGGGAAACCAAGCGGCGGATCTGCGAGACATGCTTTTGTTTTACGTCGCGATCGGCGAGGGCCCCTCCCCGAAGGTGGCGATCGACGGGCCGAGTGCATGTCGATGTAAAGCACCATGGGAATCATCATCGACGATGTATGTGTGCATGACAAGTACAGAACTGAAGAGGCCATCCGTCTCAGGCCACCAGGGGAGGACTTAGAATAAGTAGTATCTGCTGATACTCTCTAGATATTTACACCCTCATTCATCTGATGGAGCATTTTCCTCGGCACTTGAGAAGCCCATACTTCGTATTGACTGTCCTGACCTGCCACCCGGTTAAAAGGAAGACGTGGTATCATGAGGGGAGGTTACTAAAAGCGGCTAGACGGTCAATGCAGAAGTCGCCAACAGTCTCTCGACCGGAAGGTGTGTGACTTTGAAATCCTAGAAGCCACAGACCAAATCTGCCTACACCACCACCACCACCGGCTGAGTGATGAGCTGTAGGAACTGAGGCTTTCTTTATCTCTCTCCCTCTCTCCTCCTCTTCCTCCTCCACTACTCTCCTCTATCTCTCTCTCTCTCTCTATCTCTTCCTCCCCCTCTCCACCTCCCTCTATCTTCCTCCCCTGATGCTATGCCTCTCTCGCCATACGGCGTGGCAGAGCCTCCGAATACGATATCCGATAATCAGCCCTTTTCTCCGTCATGGACAAAGGCAAACCCTTGGACAGCGATAGCGGCAGCCAGACGACTACAAACACGCCGAAGAGCCAGATGTCGGTCTCTCATGCCGGCAATGCGACCACTTCTTCGAAGCGGCGACGAGGGCCTGGCGTCGTCACTGCTAACGCTTGTACCGAGTGTCGGAAGAAGCGCGCAAAGGTACGGACTCTCCATTCTCTCTTTTACCTCTCTGTCTCTCTCTTCTGTCTCTCGTTCGTTCCTCTTCATTCTCCCCGCCCGGGCATGATTCGCTTCTGACATGATCCGCTTCCTCTCTCTTACCTACGTTTCAAAGTGTGACGGACTTAAACCTTGCGGTCGTTGCAAGTCTCTGATCGATGTCGAGTGCATATACGAGATTCCCGTCCGGCAGTCCAAAGAGAACCTGCGTCACGAGATCGAGACACTACGCCAGCGTCAGCGCTCCAGCGATGTCATCTTCGAGGCTCTCCAGCGACTGGACCTCAGTGAGGAGGTGTTGCAGAGGCTGCGCGACGGTCAATCGGTCGAGACCATCTCCGAATCCATCCACGATACTTTGGGATCCCGCGACGGCGGCGCCGATCACGAAGCCATCGCCAACCCGCGCCACGCCGACGATGCCAAAACTATACCGTCGACGCAAGCTGAGCCATGGAAACAAAGCACCTGGCAACCCTCGTCCCACAGTCAAACTGGATCAACGCGGAGCAGCTCTCTTCCCGAAGTCGTGAGCTGGCCGCAAGAGTCTCCGCAATCGTCTTCCAGGATGGAGGGTCTGTTTCCGGACCAGACCCCCAACATCATGCCGAGGAGCCGTGGCCTGGAGCTTATTCTCGATCCCCCATGTACCCTGCCAGTTGATGCGAGCTCTTCGTCGGATGCTTTGTGGACCAACGTGACGGGCGATGCCAATCTGGTGCACCATCTGTTGGCCCTCTACTTTTGCTGGGAGTATCCGACCTTTGCATCGCTGAGCAAGGAACACTTTCTGCGCGATTTTCGAGCTGGCAACCCCCGATACTGCTCCGACATACTGGTCAATGCTCTGCTCGCCCTTGGTTGCCGCTTTTCAACCAATCCCAAGTCTCGGGCCAATCCCCTCGACCCCAACTCATCCGGTGACCACTTCTTCGAAGAATCGCAGCGTCTTCTCAACCAGGAGACGGACCATCATTCCTTGACGACGATTCAGGCGCTAGGGATCATGTCGATTCGCGAGGCCAGCTGTGGGAGGGACTCTGAAAGTTGGTATTATGCCGGTCAGAGCATCCGACTGGCCATTGAGATGGGACTGCATCTTTCTCGTGAGGACGGAGACGAGCATGCCGTTCAGTCGGCCACTTTCTGGGGCGCCTTCGCGCTAGACAGGTGAGCAGTTTGGCAGACGGGAGCTGCGGTGCTTGCATGCTCAAGCTGCTTCTCAGTGCTTGGTCCCTGGCAACCGGTTCGCTGCCGCAGTGTTCTCGCTTCCCTTGCCTGCCACCCAAGCCTACCATCATTGGCGACGTCGAGGCTTCGTTGTGGGTGCCTTACACTGACGACGGTGGGTTTTCTCATTGGAAGCGACGAGGGACCATGGTATTAGCCTTGCTGATTTCCCTTGTCTTCTCTTGTTCCTCGTGGCAGGCGCTCCGTTGCAGCGCTCGTACGAGCAACCTTCGAATGTGAGGTCCGTTTATAAGTGCTTCTGCGAGCTTAGCGAACTGGTCCACCGGTCTCTTTACCTTTTGCATTCGCCCGGCAAGCCCCTGGCCGCGAGGGATCTGTTGAGCATTTATACGCAGTTTCTCAGCTGGTATGATCAGGTGCCGGAGGTGCTGCGGCTTGGGCACAACTTTACGCCCGCCGTCTTATTCGCCCAGTGAGCGTGTTCCATCATCACCAAAACTAAGAGGGAAAAAAGTACTACCACTGACGCCAGGCTCAGTATGTACTATCACTTCGCCATTCTGCTACTTTTCCGGCCCTTGATCAAGCTACGCTTCATCGGCTCCAAAGTGCTGCCTCGCGACGTCTGTTCCCAGGCAGCCGACGCGATCCAAGGCCTCTTGACGTCGTACTCGCAGCTCTACACGCTCCAACGGACACCGTCCTTTGTGCCGTACTTTGTATTGACGTCGGCCATCATGCACCTCGCCATCGGAGCATGCAGCGACGACGTGGTAGACGACGACGCGGCCATGAGGGATCCCCATATCAGCGAGGTTCTCGACCAGGGCATCAAGGATCTCGTCCAGATGGCGCCATGCCACCGGTTCGCGGAACAGGCCCTTCACATCCTTCGTTACTTGGCCAGGAAATGGAATATTGATGTCGAAATGGACGAGAAGAAGGATATGAGCACCGAACACTATGACGGCTTGGTGCGGACTCATACCAACAGTCTCAACTTCTTCTCACCTAATCTGAATATGGGAGACTTCGTCTGTGGCTGGGCGAGGGTAGATGGCGAGGGAAAGATAACAGCCAAGGCGGACAGTATGGAGAACCCGCTCTTCTGGCCGTTTCCTCTTCAGGGCAGGCCGATGCTTCCAGAGGGCAAAGACCTGGAAGAAGCCGGATTCGCATTGTTATAGGGTATGCATACATGATTGTACATTTGCTAGGGGGGGTTGGGAAACGCACATACATGCACGTAAGTCTATCTAGACGCATTTGCCCGAGAAAAAGGGGAGGAGTTTGTAGCGGGAAGGGAGAAAAGAATCAGTGAAAGCGACAGCATTCGAGAATAAACGGAGTTCTTTCACTTGCATAGACGCTTGCGAAGCTCGTATTCTGGCATATCTGGTGCTTTGTTATAATATTGGGGCTTCACGCCGCCAGATGAGGTTGCATGATGCAAGCAGGGAAGACTGAAGAGTAGGGGGGGTTGTGCGAATAACGTTTATGGCGTCGGTACGGTCCACGGATAAGGGCGGGTTCTTTCATAAACTTATGATCTTATGTAATATTGTAGCACTGACTCAGCGAACCTCGGCACAGAGCCACGATGTCGCTCCCTTTTCAGACTGAGATCACTTTTGCGAAGTGCTTCAGAGACGGCGATTTCTTCATATCTCAAGAGACTAATCTTGTCTTCTCCTCAGATGCTCGAACGAGAGCGAGCGAGATCACTGACCGTGCTGCCATCCGGGACCAGAATTACCCCAGGCGACCTCAGGGTAGAGAAAGAAGGATAAGGTGCGGACCGCAAATTCAGAGCAAAGCTGCCGCAGAATCCGATTACTATAGTGATCATTCGATGCCGCAGGCGCAGGCGGCTCCGTGCCGACCGGCGCTCGGCCGGCCTCTCAGCTTGCCTCAGCGCTGGCTCGCGCTATACGACGACTTCATCTCCAAGAACGCAGGCCAGGTCTCGCAGATCGAGAGCGCGTTGCGCAGCCTTACCTACGTCATACCCGGTGCGCCATTGTTCCTCACTCCCGTCGGATGACTGATTAGACGGAGTTATGGGTTTCTGACTAGAGAGAGAGAGAGATGGGTGACGGGTTCGACAGGCCGCTTTCGAGATGCTGAGATCGCATCCGAGTCGATCCACTCGGCCGTCCAACTGCTCTCCGTCTATCACGATCATCTGCTGAGACGTGCTCGATGCTCCGCCGTCGGTCGGCCGCCGCCACCGCCGTCGGCGCACGCCCGGTACACGCGCTTCTGGGCGCAAAAAAGTGCGCTTTACCGTCGTGTGGCCGTGGTGCTGCAGACGGTCACTTACTCGCAGCTATTGTGCGAGATGACGGTCAAGCGGCGCGGCGGCGAAAAGGCGCGCTGGCGCGTCGTCGTGCTCCTCGAAACCATCAAGGCCGTCTGTCGCCTGTTGCTGCTTCGCGCCGCCCGCGGCCGTCCACTTCTTACACCGGCACTTCCAGAACGGGAGCAACTCGCCGACGAGGATGAGACGTTGGTGACTTCGCGGGAGGCATCGGAGCCGCGGAGCGATAGTGGGTTCCCGGGCGACGGCGTAATGGAACCTTTAGCCACCATTACTACCAGGCCATCGCCAGCCTACGAGCGTGAATGGATCATGCCGCGAACAGGATTGAGCCTCCCTTCGCTCCCCGACTCGTCCGACATCAGCAGCTATCTCCTCGGGCGCGTGCTGACAGCGGACGACATTAAGCCAGCAGCCAAACTGCTCAACCGGCTCCATGGCAGGGGGCAAGTGGCCGAAGTGCTACACATATTGGCGCCGCTCATCTACGCCTTGGCTCTGGCTCGCAGCGGCAATCCGCGCAAGGCCTGGAAGCCGTGGCTGCTGGGATTGGCCGTCGAGCTTGCTGCGCGGCAGCTGCGCGACCGAAGCTTGCGGGCGACGACACTCGAGCGCGATGAATGGAATAGGCGCGGCTGGGCCATGGCGTGGTGGGCTATGCGCGGCGCCTTTTACGCGGACGTGTCGTCGCGTGTAATTGCTCGCGTCTCGCGCTCGATGCCGTCCATTGTGGCTGGCATACTTGACGACTACGAGTATCTGTGGCAAACGTACTACTTTTGCACCAGCGCTTGAGAGGTCACCTTTTACCTACCTACCTACTAACCAAGGTACTAATCAACTGGAAGGGGGGAAATTGACTCAAGTTGTCGAAAGTGGAGGTGAATGCAGCTTGTGTCGTTTGTGTATGTGCTAGTGAGGAGGGCAGGGAGGGTCTTTGTGGGAGGCTAGAGCCTTTGCTTCGGTTGTGGCACTCAAGGTCGGAAGGGCAATTGGAGAGCGAGGAATAGAAGCAGCAATTGTGGGTGAGGCAAAGGCATACATAGCCTACCGTACTGCGAATATATAGGTAGGCACATACCTACGAGAGTGTGTGTGTTTGTGCGCGTGCGCAGATCAGTAGCCTAGTAGGCAGGTAGGTAGGTATGTACGGATAGACGTTTTGTGCAGAAAAGTTATCTTGATGCATCCGTACCCGTATTGTGAAGAAAACAGACGAGGGCGCTATATTAATGAAAGCGGCCTCGGCTGCATCCCTACTAAGCGGCAGCAGACTAAGAGACTAAGAGCTGTTTGCCGGGACGGCAGTAAGCCGTGATGCCGGCATACCGGAGTTAGCTGCCGAAGGGGGGAGGAGAGAGGAAGACTCTCTCCTTCTCTCTCTCTCTCTCTCTCTCTCTCTCTGTCTGTCTGTCTGTCTGTCTGTCTGTCTGTCTGTCTGTCTGTCTGTCTGCCTGCAGAGGCCGCGGGCATTGACGGGATGGGAGTTGAGAAGGAAACGTGGAGAAGGGATCTTTCACGGCTCGGCTTGGCAAAGGTTGCCGTGGCCTGGGATTTGCGTCGGTATAGATGGAAGGCTATGAGCCAATCTACTACTAGGTATGTAGGTAGGTAGGTACCTAGGTAGGTAGGTAGATATGTACGGATATGTATGTAGTATGTGTGATTGACATTTCTTCATGTGCTGTGTAGGTAGGTAGGTAGGTATGTTAATGTATGTATGTAAGTAGGTATGTATAACCTTTCTAATGAGTAGTATGTATGTATGTATGTATGTACGTAGGTATGTATGCATGTTATTCTCACGTATGCCGGCTTCGCCGAAGCGACATCCATGGCACTCTGCCATGGTGCCAACGCACTCTCCACTCTGCGCGGGCGCGGGTGGATGCGGTTTAGGAAGAAAAAGAGAATTCTGCGGTCGGAGGGCGGCCACGCAACGAGGTTACGAAGGGCACGTTGCCGTGGTGGTAGCGTAATGAGAGGAGACGATTCTTTTTTTATTATCTGATGGAGGTCGCGAGCAGGGAAGATACTAGTTGCCGGGAGTTGCGCAGGTGATTGCTTCTCAATGCACCATAGGGCTGATCTTGAGACGAGGATGAGAAGAGCATTGATGAAGTAACGGGAAGAGGGCTAATCAATCAACACGGCACCCGTGTTGAGGCGTTTCAAAACAGGGGCCCGAGCGGCCGAGCGGGCGGGCGGGGAGTCCCTTTGCGAGGGCGCAGTGTCAAGCGAGGAAAAGAGAGGGAGAGAGAGAGAGAGCTTTTGTACCGCGTTTCCGTTGTCGCGTTTCAGGTGTCGGGCGATGTTTGATGGAGTTGGCTTTGGGTTGACTGACAGTGACAGGGACGAACGTTGGTGGAGAAGCGAAGTTGGGGATCGTTGGCGTTGAAGATGGGGACATGTGTTATATGCAAGGGAGGGGGGAGGGAGGATGGAGAAGATGGAGCAGATGGGGAAGAAGAAGAAGAAGGAAAGAAGGAAAAGGGAAGAATAGAAGAAAGGGGGGATGATATTATTAGAAAGAACGGAGTATCCGTACGGAACACGGATACATTAGCAGTCAATCACACCTATACTCCGAGGTAGTGAGTCTATATCCGCATATCAATACCTACCTAGGTACCTACATACATATGTACGGATGAAGACACAGTTTTCGCATCGTATCAGATGATGCCTTTTTCTTATTCTCATGACAATTCCCAAGGTCGTTCTTGCGTCAAGTAAATGAAAGCAAGCTTTGCATATATGCATGTCTGTACGGATTACATACATCTGTATATGGGCACGCAGGTACCAAGGTATGTATTTCTGTGTAATTCAATACTACACCCCTTTCTCTTCTGCATGTAAAACTTGACACAGGAAAATGGGAATAAAGAAGAAAGGACAGAGAGAGAAATAAAAAAGTACCGACAAACTCGAAAAGCTGAACTTTACAAAGTTCAGCTTTTTTTTACTCTTGCACGCCTCAATGTCATGTGTGCGAGGGCAATGTTGAGATGGGATGAGATGATTTGTTCCGAGGTGGCAGCTGTCGGGTAGGTAGGGAGCATCGAGACGGCTGTGTGAACGAGATGAGCCGTGAGACGTTGAGAAGTGATTTTCATGTGGATGCATTATTGGTGAGCCGTGCCGGGCCGGAGCGAGAATATGACTACCTACCTACCTACCTAGGTAGGTAGGTAGGTAGGTACGTATGTACACACAAACATACCTACATATTGCATGTATGTTGTATTCGAAGTTTATACACTTGCATCCGTACATACTACCTAAGGATAGTATATCATTTGTCTATACTCGTGTATATACCTACTATGTATGTATGTATGTATATATCCGTATCCGTACATACGAATACTTCGTACCTACCTACCTGCCTATGTATGCTTTGAGGTGTGCGTGTGTCCGTACGGAGTATGTATGTTGTATGTATGTATGTGCCATGCTGGGGACGAGAAAAGTCAGGGGGAGAATTTCTATCGCTGTTCCTTCCCCTGCTTTACACACACACGTCCGTATATACATATATTACATACCTAGGTACCTAGGTAGGTAGGAAAGCAGGTAGGCAGATATTCTTACGAATCTAGCTACTACGCACATATATATATTCTAACATACTAGGTACACATACTAACAACTAGCCTCTTCGGACGCCGTACATATATACATACATACCTAGGTATATATATATATATATCGAGGCCTCTTAATATAGTAGGTTTCACTCTGTATTTTCATACTACTCACAGTTCCCCACCGATGGTAAAAATGAAGGGCTTTTTTCAAGAAGAGGAAAAAAACGTTGCACCTGTGGACGACACGCAGAGAGGGGAGAGAGAAGCATATTACAAAAAAAAACATTGCAGCGTCCACGTGGAATTGTTCCATGCCGTTAGAACGTATAATTAAGCGCAAGCAAGCAAGCGGGGAGGGGAGGGGGGGTTAGATCATTGGATGGATAGATGGACGGATGGATGGATGCCATGGGGGGCGGGAGAAAGGGGGAGAAAGCACATCGAGGAATGCCTAGAGAAAAATGTGCATTGTCTGGGACAAAGATGTTATCCTACTAGTACTGCAGGCGATGCTGGGCTTGCTAATCCGTAGTGCTAGGTGTATCAGGGTGCGAGCGTTGATTACCTGGGTTCTAGATACTCTGTTGCCTCGCAGGTGGTAGTATACTGTATCCGTACCTTGTAGGTTGGGATTCGACGATTAACCTTGTGCATGCTATATGTACAATGTACAGCGTAATTGTACTACGTATGTACGGATATGAACGTACAATGCTCATATATATATGTACGTCCGTATACGACAATGCTATGCTGTCATAAGGGTCAGACTTAAAGGGACTGTTTGATTGTGCGAGCTGCTCATTTCGCCTCCACCCGAGTCCCCTGGTTCTTTATTACAGTTAGAATGGAGTTCTTTCTCTCTCTGGCTCTCTCACACACTCCCTCTTCTCTGGCCTCACACCTATCTTTAATCCCCGTTCACCCCTTGTTTTTTTTTTCATCACTATCAATGTTAGATCGTGTATCAGGCGATATTTGTAGTTGTGCATAAAAGGACGTGCACGTACTGCAGACGTACACATAATATACATGCGAATAGAGAGGAAAAAAGGTTATATCCGTACACACATGCATACTAGGTACTATGTTAGTGCTCTACATCTGTATATACGTAATTGACCTTGGATTTTCTTAGCGCCTTTTGCTTCTGCCCAATCGCGTTTGCTAATCGCGTGGCTGTGATGGTTCGACAATAACAACGACTCCTCTATAAATCTGCACAACGCATGAATACTTTCATATAACATCATACCTACCTACATATAAACAAACCGACCTACATATCCGTACGTGATAGATATGCATATATATGTGCAATGTAAGTTGCTTTGTATGTACGGATACCTAGTATTTAGATACCTAAGAGGTACCTACTAAGTATGCATCTGTGCCCGTACTAAGGTGTATATAAAAGCTTTCAGTCGACGAGGCGCTCTCGTCACAGCAGCAGCAGCGGGCAATCGTTACTTGTTTTTTCTTCGGTCCGCCATAACGACAATGGCTCGTAAATTTACATATATACTCAGAATAGAGCGTGTCCGTATATATATTATATATATAAATATACGGATATACGTCTGTTTCTATAACGTACCTACTTTATACTAGCACAATTTAGTATATTCGCACTATACTACGGACATATAGATTATCTATACTGACTACCTAGGTGAGTATATATATATAGGTAGGTACCTACTATGTTTGTACGGATAGAACAATGTAAAGAAGAGAAAGAAAGGGCACAGAGAAAAAAGTTCCCCAGTTAGAAAGCTACTCGGCTCCTCCCGTCCATCGCCCTAAAATCTGCATCGCATCCAGGTACCCACCTACCTCCACACCCCCCTTCCCCATCAGCCCCCCTCTCCTCCTCCCACCCCCCCCCCCCTCCCCTCTCCTCTGCCCTCCTCTCTCCCGCTCTCTCCCGCTCACCCTCTCTCACTCTCCCACACACACACACACACAGACACACACACACACACTTTCTCTCTCTCTGCGTGTGTCTCTGTCTCTGCAACCTCTTGATCCATCTAGGCCAGGCACCGCATTGATCCCTGCTTCGCCTTACTCCTCCTCGTCGCTCTCTTCTACATATATGTATTAGGTACCTGCCTCCTATCTCTTCCAGTCTTTGTTATATGTATTTCTTTCTTGTCCTTTCTGTTCGGCGCGCTCCCCATCTGTTACACACGACCGTTCCTCTTCGTTGGCCCTTGCTTTGCCTTGCCTTGCCTCTCTCTCTCTCTCTTTTTCTCTTTCTCTTTCTCTCTCACTCTCTCACTCTCTTCTTTTTCCCTTCCTTTTTTCCATTCTTCCCTTCTTTTACTACCACTGCTACCTACCTACTGCTGCTGCTGCTGCTGCTGCTGCTGCTGCTATTACTTCTATTTCTATTTCCCCTACTACCACTGCTTCTGCTTCTAATCGTCTGCTCCCTCTCCGTCTTCATCTTCTTTCCTCTTCCTCTTCTTCCTCTGCCTCCCCCCTACCACCATTCGCTCGTTTTTTTTTCACAATCGCTTCTCCTCGTATCTGCGTTCTTCCGCTTCATTCTCTAATTTCCTTAATTCTTTATTTCCTAATCATCGTCGTCATCATCTTCTCGTTCATTCTTTTCCCCTTCTGATCCTTATCGTTACCTTCCCTCCCACGCATCCCAGTCTTTTCCTCAGTCCTTCGTTTCATTGTCGCTCGTTACCCCCCTCGATGTGAGGAGCTCCGTCCGTGTCATGGATCACAGTCAGAACCTCCATCTCCGGCAATCCGCATTTCTCAACAGGCCATCGTCTTCGTCTCCCTCGTTGCCGGATCAACAGCTCGACGCCTCCCCGCAAGACGTTCTCGCCGAGGCGAGGAAGAATCTTCAAGTACTCATTGACTCCGGCCTCTCCAAGGACCTCCTCCATCAGTGGGTCGACAACAGCCAGTCGCTACAGCTCTCCTTTTCGCTTTCGTCCCAGCCTCTCGCTTCGCTGTCGAAACCGACCGTCACGCAATCTTCTCCCTCTCCACCACCGCCGCCGCCGCCGCCTCCCCCTCCTCCTCACACGACGCCACCGCCGCCGCCGCCTCCGCCACCTCGAGTTTCTGCGACGTCAACCCCCGTCATGCCCGTCAAGTCAGAGTCTCTTCCCGACGACGTCTCCCGAACCTGGCCCCCCTCGACGCTGGTCTCCAATGTGGCGATTACCAACGATACCCATCCAATAATGACCTCCTCGGCCTCGTTTCCCCACGCCCATCGGCCTAGGATATCCGTCTCCTCCGTCAGCTCCGGCTCCTCGGGCCACGCCTCCATATGGTCCACCAACTCGACCCAATCCTCCTTCTCCTGGCACTCCGCCACTTCGGGCGGCCGTTCCATGGCTCCCCTGCCCATGCCGCCCGCGCCTCCTGTGCTCAACGGCTCCCACATGGCCTCGGCCGCCTCGAGCACGAGCCGGCAAAACGTTTACTGGTGTACTTCATGCGAGACTAGCTTCAAGCGCAAGTACGACTGGAAGAGACACGAAGATGAGTTTCACGAGCGCTGGCGGAAATACCCTTGTCCTGAGCCCGGCTGCAACCGCAGCTTCTGGGGCTCCAATTCGTTCAACCAGCACCACAAGCAATGTCACGGCTGCAAGACGTGTCCACACGCTGAAAAGGTGGTCAAGTTTCTGCGCAAGCGCAAGTATTGGGCCTGCGGCTTCTGCTCTGCCCTGCACCCGGCCCGCGAGCGCCATGTCGAGCACGTCGCCCGCCACTTTGAGTCTGGCATGAGTAAGGGGGACTGGATGCACTCGAGGGTCATCTACGGCCTCCTCCACCAGCCGCTCATCCACGAGGCCTGGGACGCCCTGGTGGCGACCAAGCAGCAGGCCGAGTACGCTGGTCGCCGGCCGCAGTTCAGCTGGCATCCGAGCAAGACGGGCCGCGCCCAGGGCTTCCTCGAGAAGGAGAGCGCCGGCCAGCTGCAGGACCTGCTCGAGTTCTTCTCTGGCGATGACTCCGAGGCTCACTGGATCGTCTCGTCGGCCTACGACCTGGCCGACATTGTCCTGACCTCGTCGCCCGAGTTCGCACCGGCTCAGCACTATTCTTCCCCCAGTGATGCTCAGCCCGTCGCTGCCACGGCGGCTTTTGCCCAGACGCCGTCCATAATGTCATCCTCGAGTCCTGGCGGCAGCAACAACTCGGGCAGCTCCTACAACTCCCCCTTCCGCAGCACAACCGCCCTTTCTACCACCGTCTTCGTCCAGTCCCAACAGCCGTTTTCCGCGGCCGACTCATCCGACGCATCGTCCCAGTCACCCATAACGGCGTCCCAGTCGCCCATGGCAGCCGCCTCCTCTCACTCGCCGCTGCCGCCCCCGTCGCACTCGCCTATGCAGCAGCGCGACCTCCCGCAGCTGCCGTCCTCGTCGTCGGGCACGACGGACTCGCTGATGGACTTTGACTACACACCTGCGCCCGCCATCTTTGACGACTGGGACACCCTCTCCGGGGCGACGATGCATGACGCCTCCCAGCAACAGCCAGAATGGGGGATGATGCAGTACTTTGGGGACCCCCGCGTCACGTCGTGACATTGACCATGTTTCTTGTCGTTTTTCCCTCTCTTGTTCGGTTTCTGTTTCATATCGTTTCGGAAGGGAAAGAAATGGTTATTTACTGTACCTATCTACGCTGCATTGTGTTGTGTTTTCTCAGTTTCTGTACCGCAGGCATATCTCTCTTCCTCCCTCTCTCTCTGCCTCTCTCTGCCCATCTCTCCCTCTGGACATTTAGCCAGCATCTTCGGCAAGTGTCTTTACCTGACTACCTACCTACCCACTCTATCCTACTTAAACTTGAGTACCTACTGTTTATCAAGGAGGAGCAGCATCAGGACTGCCAGCCTCTGTAAGAGAAAAAACAAACATAATGATAATACCACAGAAAAGATGAGGGAAAAGATAGAGAAGAGTCTTTCGTACAAAAATGCAGATTAATGTATTCTCGTTCGCTTTTCGTTCTAACTCTTTGTTATTTTCTTTTCGACGGTTTATGTTTGGCGTATGGGGTTTTAGTTAGTTGATTGCAGTGTTGGATTTGGGACATGGGTTTCTGCTTATGAGCCAAGGGTGATGGGCATTAATGGAAGCAGGAAAGAGCTATTCTTAAGAAAAGAAACCCCAGGAGGGAAAACCAAGTGGTAGATGAACAACCGAGCTCGAGACATGCAGATGGATGGATGGAGCCGGTAGGTAATGAGGTAGGTAGGTAGGTACGGATAGATGAGGTTAAAGCAGAGGTCACCGAAACGGAGGCTACCCTAGAGCACATCATGGTCATGTCGCAGGTAGGTGAGACCGTGAGCTTACCGAGAACCTTAAATACACTCTATAGTACCTACTAATGAACAAAACTCAGGAGATGATATACATATATGCTATTAAAGACGAGTTGAAGATAATCCAATTCCACAGTCCTCTCTGAGCAAACCACCGGTTTAAGAATAGAAACCTCTGAAGAAAGAGAAACAACCGCCCCTCCCCAACTCTAAGACCCAACTCTAAAACCCCAAGCCAACCCCCTTGTCCCGACCCATCTTGATAAAGATAAAAAGCTGTGCAAGAAGCCCCCTTTCTAACCTATCAACTCCAAAAAAAAATGTGTCCGCAAGAAGGATAAAACCGCCTTCGCCGTGAGCAGAAAAGTGAAAAACCTCTCAGTCGCCAACGACGTGTATGTTATATCCAATCAGAACCTCCGTACACGTCCCCTCCCATCCCCTCGTGCCCGCCGCGCTCAGCATGAACCGGCTGGTAGGGTCGATATAGAGGCACGAGATGACACCCGCCCTGGGGGGGCCGGGGATGATCAAGAAGGGGACCGTCGAGTGCTTGAAGCCGCGCTGCTGCTGATCCTTGAGGTCATACAGCCGCAGGATATCATGCGACGCGCTGTCGAGGTCGCGCTCGCCGAGTCAGACAAGGAGATGGCATCGCAATTGCAGGCTTTGCTTCACGACTCACCAGACGAGATGTCGCCCATTCACCATGGGCTTCAACGCGCTCACCGCCCCGCTGCCCGCCGGGAACTTGAGCGTCCTCTCCGGTTCCCATCCGCGCTTCGCCTTGCGCACGTCAAACTCCTCAACCATGCAGTTCCGCCTTCCGGCGTAGATCATATTGCCATCAGGGCTCCAGCACGCGCTCATGCACCACGGCGGCACCCCGACCCGCGTGCCGATCCGCGCTACCGGGTTGGGCACGCGCCGGTCCCAGATACGAATCGTACCGTCGGTGGCCGAAGAGAGAAACGTCGTCGCTGAAGTCTGTGACGGATCGTATTGCTGCGCCGCCGCCGCCATCGTCGTCGTCGTCGTCGTCGTCGTCGTCATGCCTGGCGAGTGCCATGTCTTGGCCTGCTCTTTATCGTCGGCCGACGGGACCTCGCTCGCTTCCGTGTTATGGTTATTATCGTTGTTGTTATCGTTAGTGTGGTCGTTGGGCACGCCCTTCTCGCCCGTGGCCGGACGGCTATGCTCGCCCATAGAACAGTCCGCGTCCGCATTGCTCTTCGTCTGGGCCGTCATGACTGCGCCCGCCGGCTCGGCCTCGGGTTCCTTACCCATCTCCATGTCGGCCATGGCCATATCGGCAGAGTGGTCCATACCCCCTTCATGAGCCGGCATCATGTCCAGACCAGCGCCGAAGCTATCGTCATCATGACCAAAGGGCTGCCCGCCAGTCGTCTCCCCAAATAGGCTGCCGGCATCGCTACCACCAAACAGACTCTCATGGGCAGGAGACGCCTGGCCATCAGCGTTGGCGGTTGATGTGATGGCACTCGGGTCTGGGATGCTGCTGCTACCGCCGCCAACCCCGCCACCGACCTCGCCTCCGCCGCCATGGCCGCCTCTTCCATCCGAAGGGCCCCCCAAAAATTCTTTGGGCGGCGGGGCGGCGTTATTAGAGGCCATGGTACTGGACGGCATTGGCTCGTCGGCCTCGGCGGGAACGGGGGCGCCGCTTGCAGGCCGCAGCTCGATGGACGATATCTGACCAGCATTCCCGTCGAAGCTCCTCTTGATGAAGCCCGTGTTCAAGTCCCAATCGAGAATCTTCTTATCCCAACCGCCGCTTAGAACGCTCTTCTCGTCGGGGGCAAGCGTCAAGACGCTGACGGCATTTGTGTGCTGCTGCAGGCAACAAATTCTCTTGCCCTCGTCGTGGCGAACGCTCTGCAGATTGATTCCCCCAGACTCGAGCCCGGACAGCAGCCACAGGGCTTTGGAGTGGACGGCGAGCGAGTAGACGGGGGAGAGGACAGGGTCGTGGTCGCCACGGCTCGGCGGCGACGGCTCCTCGTTCTCCCAATACGACATCAGGATGCCGGCCTTGGTAACGCTATCGACGAAGGGATGCCTCTGCGCGACTGTCAAAGGCAGCTTACCGTTGATGGTGCCGGGACCGTCATATTTGCGAATGTAACCGTCGGAGCCACCGGTGATCCAGTAGCGTAGGTCCGGGGTGATGGCCATGGCGTTGATACTGGTCGCCATGGGGGCCGCCATGGTCGGCACGATGTCGTAGAGCTTGGCCGTCAGCGCCTCAGGCCGGACTGTAGGTCGCCACGGCACGCTCGAAGGCGCGGGAGTCGCCGGTTTGTTACTCGTCTTGACAGCCGATTGTTGCGCTTCTTCCGCCGCCTCCTCGGCATCAGCTTCGTTATCGCCATCGCCGCCATCTTCGTCATCGTCGTCGTCGTTATCTTCGTCCGGCTCGTTCTCGTTCGCGGCCTCCTCAACGTCTTCCATGGTCTCGTCCGGCTCGTTGTCGCGCTCGGACTCGGCCGAGCTGGCTGAGAAGCGGTCCTCCTCATCCATGACGATTTGCGGAGTAGGGAAAGTAAGAGAAGCAGCAGAATCAGAGAGAAGAAAAGGTCACCCAAAAGGCAAGGGTGTGTGTATAGAGAGAAACACAGAGAGAGAGAGAGAGAAAAGGCACTTTGGTGTATCCGTTTAGGTAGTCGTAGGTACGGAGAGATGATTAAGTCTAGGCAGGTAGGAGGTGGGATCAAGGTTAGTATGTAAATATGTTGCTGCATTTCCCCCCCTCCCCCCTTTCACGGGCCTTTCACGAGGCGGGCAAGCGCTGCAGAAGCTCTGAACTGATGACGCAGTCGCCGGGAATCTCTTTTGTTGCGCCTGTCGCGTGAATCACAATCTGGGACCTCGAATGGACTCGGTGGGGGTGGGGGGAGGTATCCATGTATTGGCGATTACGTGATGGTGCCTACAGCCTACTACGTATTCGTAAAACTGAAACGAACCAACGATGCGATGAAGATAAAGCCATCGTCAGTCCGTCACCATCAAGAAGTCTTCACACGCAACTTGAAAGTTCTCGTCAACTAGCTACTGGTATCGAGACATATAGATGAATAGGTAACCAGACAGGAAAGAAGTTACTGGCAGGAGGATGCACCCTGTGGGATGCTCAGACTATCAACCTCTGCATACCTACATACAGGCACTGCAGACGTACGTGGCGTATAGCAGTACTGGTCAGGAGGTGTACCTATGTGCCTGGCATCCGTAGAGGTAGGCAGGCAAGTACTACCTAGAGCCTAGAGGTATGTATGTATGTATGTCTCTATAGGTACATAGAGGGCCATCGCTCGCGCGCCTCGTCTTCTCTCCGCTGCAGCATCCCGCTTCCGCCATCTCGCACTTTTAAAACTTGATGAGATCGTCACTGTCCGAGTCATAGCTCGTGACTGTCTTTCCAGACGACGTAGTGCTCATTGCTCGTTCCGACAACCTCCGGCTATCTCGCTCAGCGAACACGTTCCTCATTCCCTTCTCCAGAATCTGGTCGCTCGTGTAGCGAGTGGGACGTTTTTCCGGAGCGCTCATAACCCCGTCCGTAAGCTGAAGCATCGCCCGCCGGAATTCGTCAGCGGACTTTGGCGCAGAACTCGCTTCCCGCAAGCTCGGCAGCGACCTCTCCGACTTCCTCGTGCCAACCTGCTTCGACATCTGATCCGTTGAATCGCCCCAAAATTCAGATGATGTAATGGCAGGTCGGGCTGTGCTGGTGGGCTTCCAATCACACGTGGCGCTCTCTGCGCCTGAGCTTGGCGGCGACCTCTGTGGCGACCTCTGTGGTGACTTCTGAGGCGACCTCTGAGGCGACCTCTGCGGCGACCTCTGCGGTGAACTCTGCGGACTCTCCATGCCGGTTTGCGACGACGTCATGGCCGGTTTGCTTCTCCACTTCCATGCGACGCTCGGTCCGCCCGAACTCGGCGGACTCTTTATGCTGGCCTCCTTCGGCACCTGAGGCATCAACGCTTTCCAGAACTTCTCCGGCCCGGCTATGTCATCGGGCTTCCGCGTAACGCTCGCTTCCCGCGAGCTTGGTGGCGAGCTCGGTGGCAATCTCGGTGACAACCTCTGCGACGACGTCTGCGGACTCTTCATGCGATTCTGCGTCGACGTCCTAGGGAGAGGTTTCAGCGGAACCGCCGCTTTTGTTGCCTTAGCAGGCTCAGTAGGGCTCTTCTTCGGAGCCTTGGCTGCCTGGGCCAGCAAAGGCCTCCCCTGGCAGAGAGCAGAGCAGCCCGAGCGCGAGAGTTTTGCCCAATCGTTTGCCTCCATCACGTTGAATTCGGTACCGTGAAGGGCGCAGTGAACGGGCACGTACGTCCCAGTCCGCTTGCCAAAGACCTTGTGGATTTTCTGCCACACGTTGTTGCGGACGTTGTTGCGGGATGCTTTGACCAAGTTTTCTGAATTGCCAAAGATGTAGAATGCTTGCCTCGCGCGGCTAGTTGCCACCACGGTCCGGTTCTCGTTGGCAACGAACCCTGGTCTAGCTCTCTGCCCGTCCACATCCGGTCCCCTCACCAGTGACAAGATGATGATTTCATTCTCCTCGCCTTGGAAGTCGTCGATAGTTCTGACAGACCACTCTAACTCGGTGGTGCCAAAACGGCCAAGGACGCTGTCCCTTGCGAGCTCCGACTTGATGAAATCTCGTTGCCCCGCATAGTACGTGAGAATGGATATATGTTCTGGTGGAACGCCGTTCTTGAACAGATATTTCGTGAACTCGACGATCATCTGGGCCTCCCTTGGGTTGTAGTAAGTGTAACCACTGGTGCCTCCGCGGCGCTGTTCCCACGTATGGTGGAACCACCAGAGGTTGCAGCGATGCATCCCAGGAATTGGCTTTTGCCGCTCAGGGCTCGTAACGGACTCGTGATTCCTGAGATCGGGGTAGAAGACTTGGACGACTTTGCAAAGTTCTGGAACCATGCGCCTCTGGACCTTCAGAGAGCAATAGGGAAACTTTTTGTTCACGAACCTCTCAAACAAGGAGTAGTCAAGTCGGGTAGGCCATTCGCATAGCTCCTGCAGATCTGCCCGGGGTGTCAGCTGCTGATGATCGCCAACCAAGATGAGCTGCTCAATCGATGGTGTGAGGGCTGCTACGACGTTGGCTTCTCTCGTTTCTGCAGCCTCCTCGATCAACAGGACCCGGGGTTGCAGGAGAGCAAATAGGTCCCAATGCTTGAGCAGTCCAGTTGTCGTGCAGCCAAGAATACTAACGCCTTCGCGCCGCAGGGCCTTCAAATCGTCCTGCCGCCTTGCCCACAGCAGATCCTTGCTATTGACCGCATGGTCTTCAATAATCTCTTGGAGTCTAAGTGTCAATTGGAGATTGAGCTGTTTATAGAGGTAGCAGTAAACCGCTCCTCGATCAGCCGGTTTGATGTCATAAAGGTCGTTCGTGTTGGCCACTAGTCGCGCCGCTTTGTCAAACCAGGTGTCGCCTCCATCACAGTCCATGGCTCGGATAGTCGACTCCAGATGATTCGTCCCCATGTGTAGGAACTTTTGGCTCCTGTGCTTTCTGCGCAGACTCGGGTGGAGATTATCCTCGGCAGCGAGCAGCAGTTGTGCCCTTCGTATCTCGGACTGTTGCGTGTATTCATCCAGCCATCTGTGCATGAGCGAGGCCTGTTCGTTTTCAGCTCCGCTGTCCTTCCCCTCCGTCTCCCATTCGTCATCTTTCATGAGAGACTTATACTGAGCCTCGTTGAGAATATCGAATTCGCGGAGCTGATCCGTCTTTAGCACATTAAAATTAGTCATCATCTTTCGAAGCGCGGACTGAAACTTTGAGGCCACGTGACACTCTGGGATGCCATTGGACCTGTGACAGTAGCGCTTTCGAAGGTTGAACAAGGTGACATCCCGGATTGATTCGTTGTCTGAGCGCCCGCCAAGCCGTGCAATTTTACCAATGCCTAGACTTTTGCACTTGAGAAGAAGTTGATCGACAGCATGGTTCGTCTGTGCCGCGACGATGATGGGCGCGTCGTATGTATCGCCGTCGATCATTCTGTTCGCGTGGCAAAGCTCGAGGGTCTTGAGTACGGTCTCAATGGCGACGACGGATGTGAATGTCTTGCCAGTCCCGGGGGGGCCCTGCAAAACGGCGAGGTCTTGGTTCGCTGCCATCTGGAGGGCCTCCAACTGGGATTCGTCGAGATTCTTTGCGCTAGGTGGGTAGACGACCATGTTTTCAGGCGTTTCCTTTGTATATTGAGCGAGCTTTACTTCGTCGGGAGACTTGTAAAGGTATTTATCTATTATGTGCCTGCTCAAAGAGTCTTAGGTGGCTTTCCTTTGCATCATGACAATAGCGGGAGACTTACTCTTGCGAGGCGGCTCGCTGCAAGGCTGTCATTGTGTGGCGCAGCGACTCGAAGTAGCCGGTTTTGGGCTCTAGCATAATGAGCTTCTGGTTCGGATCGAAGATGACGTCGGAAGCATCGGCGAAGAGAAGATCGATGACTGATTTGTCGGAAGCGGCAAGAGCTTCTTTAGCCTCTTGGGGGTCGTCGGGAATGGGTGCAACGGTGGCGACAAAGCATTTGGTTCGAAACCCGTCGTCATGAGTCGAGAGGACGACCAATGAGCCGGGCGTGATGTCCTCTGCCCTCCCAAAACCCTTCTCCCTCTCGTCTTTGGGCGTAGGAAAAGCAAGACGGCAGGCAATTCTGAGCGGGCTCACGATGTATGCGCTGGCGAGCACCTTGAGGAGACCGTCAGTAAGCGAGGGGAAAGTTGAGGGATCATATGAAAGGATGTTGGGGGTTTTCTTACGCCGCGGTACATATTGACCATATCTAAGTCACACCGTTCAGGGTTCTTTTGGAACGCATTGACGGCGCGACGAAGCACTTCCGTCGCTTCATATCGGTGCAGAAGATAATGTGCCTTCAGAAAGTCTTCCTTGGAGCCGGCTGAGACTTTGTGAAGCTTGGGCAGCGGAGCAGGCTTTTCTGCCATGAATTCCTCTGACCGAGGCACCTCCCGCAGTTCACGCCAGTTGGTCTGCATGATCGGATGCTTGCTGTGTTCGCTGAGATACCTGACCCGAGAAAGCCTTGGCTTCTGGTGCCGGTTCCACTGAAGTCTCAAGGCGGCACCGCAGGCATGAGGTACGGGGAAAAAACTTCTCATGGCCTAAGGATTAGAAAGACGAGGGCAGGAGACTGCAAGGGCTGAAGCCTCCTGCGTTGGCAGCCGTGGCGTCATATGTAGGACAATAGGAGCCTGGGAAGGTGGGTTGGTAAGGAGACAATGAGGTAGACAGTTCAAGGAAGGAGGAGAAGCGGAGGCTGAGGTTAAAGACCAGTTGGTAGCAGCTGTCGAGCTTTGAGCAGCTGGCAGAGGGCGGCCAGTGGTTGTTGCAAACGCGCTTCGGAAGAAATACGGGCCGTAAAAAATTTGAAAAAGTAATCGCGTGCAACAAAAAGAACACGGCATGAGGCAAAGGTGTAATGCACACGATCATGTTGCGTAATCTGGGAATCGAACCCAGGGCTCCCCGATGCTACCATGGCAACGGAGAATTTTACCACTAAACCAATTACGCTTGCTGAAAACAGAGACGGGCTGAACGTTTATAAATGACAATTCTCTTTAGTTACATATATTATATAGCCGTGCTGTTACACAAAATGTCAAAAACACATCTGTCCCTAAGCTAAAATTCTCATCGTGCCAGTCAAATGACTACCAAGGCCTCTGAGCACAACTTTGCCGCTCGGTCATCGAATTGAATACCCGCCTCTCAGATTATAAAATGGCCAGCGTTGTTGAAGAAAGGCCTCCACCCTACCGTACCTCAACGTTCAAAGTCGCAGCATGGGAACAGGTCACTGTTCGGCGTTCAGGACGCATGTGATCAGAAGTGCTGTGATTCTTCACAAATTACAATACGTCCGTAGCGACGGCACAATGGACTTGAACCCAGAAAACGCACAACAAAGATGGCGCTTCACATAACATTGACCAGATTGGTGAGTGTAGGTCTGTAGCACGGATGCGGGATACCTACCATCGGGCGACAAGCCGAGCTGTGAACATTGCGTACCTACCTACAGAGCCTAGGTTAGACTTAGAGGTATAACAGAGCATGAGGCTCAGAACAGTGGCTTGATCACAGTGTTATAACTACTGTAACTAACATCACTACTATTAACACAGGTAATTTAATGTTGGCAGCCTTGCTTGGCGCACTATGACCCTACCTACTAGGCTACTACCTAGGTAGGTACCTACCTACCTAGGTAGACAATTTCCTAGCGTTAAACAGCTAAGGGGGGAACCGACGCACTCCGTAGACGCAAGCGGCGGAGGACAGCTGCTAACAATACTCCATAGTCGTGCTCAAGAACATAAGCGAAAGGGCAGGCGCCGCCGCAGAAGCAACGCCCTCTTCCACCATCAGACGGCTTCCGACGTCTCCGCCCACGGCCCTTCAGAGACGGCCCGGTCGGGGAACCCGGTCGAGAGATGCGTGGCCAGCCAACTAGACGGGCGGTGCCGGGCTAGTTCACGTCCAATCGGGAGAAGGCCAAGGAACCGGCAAGCTTTAGGTGCCCATAATTGTGCACATAGGTACATACATACAACGGAGTACGGAGTACGGATACCTATTCGCACATTGACCTCGCGGGTAGATACCTAATCTAGTAGTGGCATTAGCTAGCTTCTATGGTGGCTGTGAGGAACGGTCGACTTGAATTTCGGCCCGGAAAATATGGGGCCGACGCTCGGGCGTGTGTGTCTGTGTGTATCCGTATCTGCACCGGACACCAAAAGTTGTCTCGATTGCCGCTGGGAGAGAAGTTTCTCGGTATTGTGATTCGGCACTTACAGGTACGGAGCAATAGGTGGTGATACAATCTCTTTTTCTACATCTTCTCACGTCGCCCATCGATAAAAGTGCCAATGTGTTCACCTGTAGGTGCCTACCTAGGTAGTATCAAACTACTAGTACGGACGTACTTTATATACATGTATGTGTCCGTGAGTAGTGTGTAGGTACCAGCTAGACTGCTGGTCGGTGGAGGGATCAAATGGGCCACTTGCAGGGCACAAGAAAAAGAGTCAATCAGGCAATTGAATTGAGACCCCTTGTTGATTGATGTATGTATGTATGTGTCAAGTCTAAGAATGGAGATGCCCATCCAGGCAACTAATTACTTGACGGTCATGTGACCGAATGACGTAATAGCTTTTGAGTGACCCCCGCCAGCTGTACCTACCTATCTACCTACCTAGGTAGGTAGGTAGGTAGGTAAGTAGGTAGGTACCTAGGTAGGTAGTAGGTTGTAGGTAGGTATGTGCCCGTAATAGGTAATATTTGTATGAACGAATGTATGTATGCACAATGTCCGAGACTCAGAGCCAGAGCATACAGATGAGGTTATACATACCTAGGTAGGTACTTATATGTACAAACACACATACATACTATGTACATATATATGCGCATCGACTCCATAAGGCGGTCCACATTGTCTCCCTACAATTTTACATGGGATATACGGATTACATATGCACACACTTACAGACTACATCCCCCGGCATAGGGAGGTGCTTCGTATTTATCCATGCTTGAACTCACCATCCTTCATTCAAAGCCAACCCACAAAGTCAAGTGTCACCACGTGCCCGCCAATCGAGCATGATATCGAAATCGTTCTGCGAAAAGTGATGCTCGGCCGGCACGAAGCAGAATGCCTGTCAGCTTGTCACGGATAGCCGGGCTGAGACGCTCATCTGAAGTGGGAGGAGGTTTAGAGGTGACCCACCCGCAAGCGAGGATCAACGGAGGATTGATATTGAACAACCGGCTATGTATGTATGTATACCTATTAGGTATATAAATATGTCCGTGCCGGGACCGCAAGGATACTCGCTGTTTATGTACCTATCTAAAAGCATGTTCTCGTACTTGAATATACATACTTATATGTACATATTTTTAATACGACGGACGCTATTTAAGGTGTGATGGATCGGATGGACGCATGGAACGGAGAGCTTTGCGGGTCCATCCCCGCTCGCACGGCCCAGTATAGCCCTCCCGGCCCCCACTCGGGCCATATTTAGCAGGAATAGAGCGCTGTAGCACAGTGTCTTCCCTGTCCCAGGCCAGGAACAGAGGCACACAACAGCGGGAGGCTGATGCGTTTAGTCGCCCATGCCCAGATGGCAGTGGCTCAGCTCTCACCAGGAAAAAAGCGCTCCGTCCCTTTTTACTCCCTCCCATCTATCTACCCATCTCCCCCCCCCTCTCTCCTCCCTGCTCTCTTCCTCTGAACCTTTCCTCGTTCCACCCCTTCCGCAGCATAACCTCCTCTGGCACGCCCTTCACTGGCTCGGCTCTCCTCTCGTCTTCGATCTGCTTCCTGTTCTTCTGCCGTTCTTTTCCTTGTTCTTGTTCTTGTTGATGTTCATCTTACGCCCAGCTGCACTCACCAGCGACACGTCATCGGCATCGTCCAACCTCCCCTCT
Source organism: Ophiocordyceps camponoti-saundersi (nom. inval.) (assembly GCA_003339415.1). Classification (NCBI taxonomy): domain Eukaryota; kingdom Fungi; phylum Ascomycota; class Sordariomycetes; order Hypocreales; family Ophiocordycipitaceae; genus Ophiocordyceps; species Ophiocordyceps camponoti-saundersi. The sequence continues at coordinate 65,062 of PDHQ01000158.1, forward strand.
CCCCCCTAGCAACCATCCAACCAACCAACCGGTGGACCGCGGGTCCACTCCCCGTCTCTTGATATTACCCCAGCACCGAGACCTCGGCCCGTCGCGTCTCATCCTTTCCTCCCGGCCACCGTCTATCTCTATCGTCTACCCGCCCAGCCTCTCATCGGCCGCTCCCAACCTGCCTCTTCCTTTGTCCCGCCCCCCCCCCTTCCCGGGGCCCAGCCTTCGGTCATCGCGTCGACGACATGCAGCGCAATCCTGATCATGACGGCTACGAGAGTTACCCCCTCGACCATTCGCCCGCTCAATCTCGCCACCATCTCGGCCATAACCAGGCCTATCACGATAATGCCCCCGTCTCTCCCTACTACGACGATGCTATAGGCCAGCACCTCGTAGATTCGTCCTCCTCCACGTCAAGTCGCTCGCGACACTATCACGATCGCTATCAACAACAGGCCGTACCCGCCATACGTCACGACGACTTTCAGGGGGCTCCCGTGCCACCGATGCACGGAAGTGCCGCTCAATACAGCAGACGCGAAGGAGGAGCTGGAGATGGCTTGACGTATGCGCATTTACCCGTTCTCAAATTTACCGTTTTGCCAGGGACTAACTATCACAGTCTTCCCGCCGCCGGCGTCATGGCAGCCTCTTTTCCATGTAACGCCGCCGATTACAACGGACGCGAGGTAGAGCCCGAGGTCTATCACTCTACTGCCGCCATCCCACCGCCCCCTTCTCGTGCGCTCTATTCGGATCCCTCGAGACAGCAACATGTCGCCGGCAACCCTTACGACTCTTACGGCCATCGTGGCCTGGAGCAGGACTCGTATTCGAATCTCAACCCTTTTGGAACACCGACTGCTTCCCACTCGCCGTCGAGAAGCCTCAATAGTTTTGGGCGCCCCGACTCCTACGGCGATGACCCTTACCAGGCCTACCCCAGCAATCCTCGTCACGAAGGCGTTGATCTCGGCTTGGTCGACCCTCACGACATTGAAGACGACGGCGACGACGGCTTGAGCTACTCCAAGCGCCCTCAGCGCACCTCTTTCTTCGCCGCGCCCAGCATAGACCGAGGGGTAGGAAAATCCAGCATCGGAGCCGCTGCCGCCAGCAGTTCTGCATATGGAGTCAAAGGTAACGCCACCGATCAGCGTAAACTGTCTCGCGGTGACTGACGAGCCTTGTAGGTTTTAGTGCTGGCCCGGGGCCGGAGAAGCCCTCGGCGTGGTTATCGAAGCAGAACGGAGGCAGCAAGAAGTGGAAATGGATCACGATTGTCATCGTCTTCCTTGTCATCGTCGGCGCCATTGTGGGGGGCGTCGTCGGCTCTCTCGTGTCCGGAAACAGGGGAAAAGAAAACTCCAAGTCGGCCGCGGACGATACCAAAGCAAACGGCGACCTGAACATCAACAGTGGCGAGATCAAGGCGCTCCTCAACAACCCCAACCTGAAAAAGGTGTTCCCTGGCATGGACTACACACCTTACAAGACTCAGTATCCCAATTGCGTGGACGACCCACCCTCGCAGAATAACGTCACGCGCGATGTGGCTGTCCTCAGCCAACTCACCAACAAGATCCGCCTCTACGGCACCGACTGCAATCAGACCGAAATGGTAATTCACGCCGTCAGGCAGCTCAAGATGGAAAAGGACATCAAGATATGGCTGGGCGTGTGGCAGGACAAGAACGAAACGACCAACTCGCGACAGCTCGACCAGATGTGGAACATTCTGGACCAGTACGGCGCCGATCCCTTTGAGGGCATCATCGTGGCAAATGAAATTCTGTTTCGCAAGGAAATGACGATAAACACTCTGGCCAGCGTCTTGTCCGACACGAGGAAAAAGCTGGCGTCCAAGAACATCAAGCTGCCCGTCGCCACGTCCGACTTGGGCGACGACTGGACTGCGGAACTTGCCCAGGATAGCGACTACGTCATGGCCAATATTCATCCTTTCTTCGCCGGTGTCTCCGCCGCCGAGGCCGCCTCGTGGACCTGGACTTTCTGGGAGGGTAAGGACGGCCCGTTCTGGAAGTCGGATAAGAACAAGAACGTCATCGCCGAGACGGGCTGGCCTAGCGCCGGAGGCAAGAACTGCGGTCAGGCCCAGACGACGACTTGCGAACCCGGATCCGTGGCAGGCATACCAGAGATGAACCGCTTCATGCAGGACTGGGTGTGTGACGCGCTCAAGAATGGCACGCAATACTTTTGGTTCGAGGCCTTTGACGAGCCGTGGAAGGTTCGTTTCAACGAGAAGGGCAAAGAGTGGGAGGACAAGTGGGGATTACTCGACACCGACCGCAAGCTGAAGAGCGGCATCAAAATCCCGGACTGCGGAGGTCAGCGGGTATCTTAATCGACAGGCGGCCGACACAAGTCCGAGAACCCTCTTAACGCAGGTTACTGTCTCCCGGCGGGCCTATCTACTAGGCTGCGCGCCGGACGCGACCAGGCTGTGCCCCGGACGCGAGCCGCGATGCACACGCGACGCCTCGTTTCCCATTCCGCCTGTTTTTTTTGTTTCCCCTTATTTCCCACTGTTACCTGGCGTTGACGGTGTGTATGTTGCGCCGGAGAGTATTATCTACTCTAAACATTAGCGTGTCGATACCAAGCTAGATTTCTGAGCCCGACCTTGTACATGGATAACTATTGCGTTTTGGGGGTGGGTTGAGCATGCGGAAGCGATGATAGCGAGGCACACCAGCAGCTTGTTGATTTCTTCGACGCGCCACGTGGCCCGGAAGGCATGTAACTGTTTGTGAAGAGAATTGCCTGCGACTGGATGACGTGGGATGGCACTTTTCATGTCGATAGATCAGGCTACCAGTAGTCTATAAAAATGTTCTTAGACCTGCGTTTCCTTCGCGTCTATGCATACCTATAGGTACGCATGGATGGTACGTGAAAAATCAATTTGGGTCTGATGTCCCTGAAGTCCTACGAGGCACATGGCGGGCTCATAGATGTGGGCGACGTCGGGGGCCGCCAATAGATGGTAGTGCCGGCGAAGGCGGTGCTAAATGGTTCTTGTGGGAAGGCAGCCTTTACGTACGATCGGTCCATTGTCTGTAAGTTTTCGAGGTCGGACGGTCGCCTGAGAGAAGCACTGAGGAGAGGGAGGTCAGTGCGTTATACATGTAAGGGGGCCGGGTCGCGCCGAGAAAGAGGAGGAGGTAAGTGCCGGGGAGTAAGCACTAACGGTCCGGCGCGGAACATGGGTACAATCTAAGTGAGAAAGTTGGTCGGACTGAGCTCACCTCTCCCAGACATGCCAGCCTGTGCCGACGAACATAGCCGGCAGCTCGACGCCTAGAGCTTGGGCATAGACGGCGCTGTAGAGGTGGATGCCGAACAGGAAGCTGTCGTGGGAGACGTGGCGAAAAGCCTCAGGTGTATCGACGACCTCATGGCCGAGACTTGTGAGGAACTCTCTGTCTACGGAAGTGAAGAGTGGCTCCTGGAAGATACATGGGATAGACGTGTCGGAGATTTTCCCTATAATTTATGTTTTCGCTCGGTTGAGATGGCGAAAAGGGAATAGCAATGTATAGGAGAGAAAGACGCACCGAGCTCTTTCACCATGACAGTAAAGGCGGCAAGCTGCAGGAGACCGGTTCGTTGCGTCTGCCGCAAGTCGTCGTGAGGTGCCAAGGTGCCGATGCCGAGGCAGACGGCGCGCCGGACGCGACATGCGCTTGAGGAGACGATGCGACGAAGGGAGGCGCAGCACGATTCTCGCTCCCACACGGACCGCAGCTCATTGATTTTGACGGCGAGATCCGAGGCCGTGTCGCTGCTGCTGATGGTAGGAGGTATGGTTGTGCTCAAACTCATCATCGGTGGCTGCAGTGGTTGTCGTGCTGGTTGCGGCCGGCCGCGACGGCGACTCCGAACGAACACCCATCCGAGAGAGTCGTCGGAATCATTGGGGGTAGTCATGAGATGAGGTGAGGCGAGGCGGGAGACTGGTATTGCTGCGATGAGCTATCTTTGAAGCCTTTGTCGTCACTCGTACTCGTCGTTCAGAACTCAACACGATTTCACAAGCTTGAGTATTTAGGATTTAGGGTAGGGCAACATGGCATAAATGTGGAGAAGGCAATGGCGTGTCACGGTATGTGGACCAGAGAACCAAGATCACGCACCCCACTGGATGCTATTTGCAGGCCCCATGCCTGCCTACCAGCAGTCGTACCTACCTACCTAGGTAGGTACATACATACCTACATACATAGATCAACGGAGGCAGGAAGAGGAGCTTGAAGCATCCCGCCTACCTACAATCTCTCTGCCATCTTCACAACCAGCCCCGTCCTCCGTGATTCCTCTCATTCTCCCCTTCTGGTCGTACACCGTTGCAGCCAAAAAAATTGCCAGTCCCTGCAATTGCGGCCCTCTCCCTGATTGGCCTGCTACCCGCCTCCTCAAGGGAATATTACCCCCCCCCCCTCTTCTTTCCCTGCCCACGGGCGCTTATAGCCTCCGTCCAACCAGCAGCGATGGCCTCGGCCCCCAGCCGCCGATGCGGGCGCTATGGCCTGGGCCGCCCCCCACGGCGGGAAGAGCTTGGGCCTGCCTTTTTGCTTTGTATGCCGAGCGGACGAAGTCGACTTCTCTGCGGATTATACGGATGGCTAGCTAATAACAACCCCCCTCCCCCCCCAATCGGTCAGGGTGTTACGCGTCATCTCACTGCCGACCAGACTGATAGATAGATAGGTCTAGCTTGGCCTACCTCCTCTCTACTCTGCTCACGACGAGTGGACGATACTGTTCGAAAGGTCGTTGCCGCAAGCGCCATCGTTGTTTTCCCACCTTCCCATTCACATACACTCATACACTCAGACAAGCACACCCAAACACTCAGAACACCATGCGACCCGCCGACCTTCTCGGCGTGGCCCTCGCGGCAGCTGTCGCCTCCGCCCACAGCGTCATCACCTACCCCGGCTGGCGAGGCAACAACCTCATTACCAACTCCAGCTTCCCCTATGGCATGCAGTGGATGTATCCATGTGAGCAGAGTTCTATGTATCAGAAAGCTCGGCATCCACGATCGAAACTGACATACGGGAAACAAATAGGCGGAGGCACGACGACGACGCAGAACCGCACATACTGGCCCACCACCGGCGGCGCCCTGTCCTTTCAGCCAGGCTGGTTCCGCGGCCACGCCACCGCCGCCATCTACGTAAACCTCGGCTTCGGCACCGATGGCCCAGACGGCGGTCCCCCGAACATGTCCAACCCAATGGTCCACCCCTTCCAGCTCAACGGCCCAACGAACAACCCCTACCCGGGAACAGTCTGTCTTCCTCAGGTGCCGCTACCGGCAAACTCGTCCGTCAAGGCCGGCGACAAGGCTACCATCCAGGTCGTTGAGCTGGCTCAGCACGGCGCCGCCCTCTACTCGTGCGTCGACATCGTCTTCGCCGATCCGGGCGACTCGCGCATCCCGGAGGTCAACGAAACGAACTGCTTCAACTCTTCCGAGATTGGTTTCGCAGACATATACACCATCACCACCAAGGATTCTCACATCGACTCTCAGCGTAAGGCTTCTACCGGAGCCGTGAGCAGCGTCTCCTGGACCTTGACGCTGGCTTTTATCGCTGGCGGTACCTGGGCTGTCGTATGAGGAAGAGGTTCTTCCCTTCCCCCCCCCTCTCTTTACAGTCTTTTAGTTCTATTCCTCCCCGCCCTTCGTTTCTTCTCTCATCTCATGTTGCTTTTGGGTTTGTTACGAAGGCTGGGCATTGCGACTCATCGGTCTTTCTGCATCGTCTTCTCGATATGACGATACGATTTTGAAAAGCACAAGTGATACTTGTTTTTATTCTTCTCATGTACATTTTCGAATGCCTCCCGTCAGCATGAGTCTCCTCAGGGAGGGCGCGTGCCTTGAATTTGGGCCATGGATATTTCATCAGGGCTTGCACGTCATTACCATCTATATAGTTTTCGCGAACGGAATACCAGTCTGATAGCTTGCAAGTTTTCGCCTTAGCTGAAGTCTTAAACTCCTATAATTGCTCCCAGGATCCCCTTCTCGCCACGGATTGCGTTGTCAGCGTTCGGGCACATATATTGATAAGTAATGTCGCAACAGTCGTGATTTCCCTCCGCTGAATGTTCAGCGCCTAAAGGGTTCAAAGCCGAGAAGAAGAAACGCTTGTAGATAGCGTTATCGTCCCTACGAGGTCTCGGAGGTTACCGAAGAGCCAAAGCAAGACACTCGTCTGCGACACTGCTAACTCTCTCCTCTTGACAGCGACCCTTGGTAGCGAGAAGTAACTCAGCAACACCCGAGCCTTTGAACTCAATAGCCGAGGCCTCGAGCATGGTACCGATGGCGACGAGCGCGCGATAGAGGACCTCAGAGTCTGTCTGATCCTTCAAAACCGCGCGGACGACGTCGACGAGACGCCGCCGCTGGTCGTCCGAAAGCAGCTTCTCGCGATACACGAGCACGGCCAGGTTTATGACTGATGTCGTGATGGCGATGAGCAAGTTGCGATTAAACTTTCCGATACCCTCGCTGCCGATGCGCTCGAGAAAGGAGATGATCACGTCGGCGTGCGAGTTGACGAGGCTGCGACCCTCGGCAGAGCCAAAGAGGTTGGCGACGGCGCGGGCGCCCATCATTACCGCATTCTCGTTGGGGGCTGCGTCGCTCGGAAAGGACGCGTCGATTGCCACTTCAAGTAGCGTCATGCCTCTAGGGCTGGTATACTGCGCTGCGACGGGATACCTGGCAACGCAACGGAGCAGGTCGAGGCCTGCGAGGCGATCACTGTGCGGCCACTGGGTTACCACCTTGAAGATCAGCCCAAGCGACTGCGGCTGGATCGGCTTCGACGTCTCCAGTACTGCTCGCAGGGAATGGAGGGTCGACTCCTCCCCCGGGTTCAGGGCCGCGTCCTTTCGGCCCGACGAGATCATGTTCTTGTTGATGCTGAGAATTTTGGAAAAGATGGCTGTGGCCGCGAGTCAGTACAGCACCACAGGGGCATCATCTCGCCGGCCAGATACCAACCCTCATACTTGGCAGCCGTTATCGTCAGGTACTCCTTCTGAGGTAACACCTTGGCGGAGGCTTGCGAGGCGTCTCCGGGCCGATAACGCGACTCCGTGCCGTACGGATCAGGCCCTGCTGCCTGGGATGATTGGCCCAGCGTTGCGCCCTTCGTATTTTTCGTGATGAAGTTGGCGACATTGTCCAGGTAACTCAGGGGAAGTTCGTTGTCGTTAAGGAACTTTGTAGCTCGCTCATATGGGTTTTCCGACAAGTTGTATGGAAGTTTCAAGGGAGGCTTGCCGTCCTCGATGTCGACGTCGAATACATAGTCATACGATTGCCCGTTATACTCCACCTTCTTTCCAGTGCTCCCGACAGCATCCACGACGGTGCCCACGTTGATCCATTCCCGGTGGTTCGTTGACCACTGGTAGGCACTGACGTTGCCGTTGCTCTCTAGGATCATCTGCACCTGGCCATCCTTGGTACCCGACTTAGTCGTCAAGAACTCTGGCCCCGGAAGCTTCTCTTTGTTGACACCACCCAGCTGCTGCTGTGGAATCGAGGATGACTTAACCGACTCTTCGAATATCTTGAGCGTTTCCTGGTCCGCAACTCGATCCTGACGTCGGGTAAAGACACGAGCGATGCCATCACTAGCACCGCTGACGATATCACCAGTCTCGGCGTTCGCAGCAACTGTCCAGACAGAGATTGCCGGGTGCGTGATGGTCTGAATGCAATCCGAGCCCCTCCATATCCTCACCGTCCGATCTTCGCCGGAGCTTACCAGCTCTCCAGAGGGCAAGGCGGCCAGGGAATACACGAAGCTTTCATGACCATGAAGCTCGGCGAGTTGCTGCCCCTTTAGTGTCCACAGCCTCAGGGTACCGTCGTTGCTCGCACTCGCGATGTCGGCGCCGCTGGGATGGGCTTCGGGCACCTTGCAGAGAGCTCGCACAACATCGGGGGTGTATATGATCGACTTGGGCGTGAGTTCGCCAGCGACAGATTGTGTCAAATCAAACACCCGGATCGACTTATCTGCGCATCCCGTCACGACGGTGTTGCGGTCCAGGACGACCACGCTCCAGACAGACATGCCCTCGTGGCCGCTCAGAACGAGCTTTGTCTGCCAAGTGTCAAGATCCCAAACGCGGGCCTGACCGTCCCATCCTCCAGACACTATAAAGTTCCCATCCACCGACGTGTCGAGGGTGCAGACGTTGTGCGCATGACCTATGAGAAGGCGCTCTGCGTTGTCTGTCGAGGAAGAGCAAGGCGACTTGACCTCGACGATGGTGTCCTTGCCGCCGGAAATAACGAGCCCATCTGGCTTGTCCTTGGTTGATGGGAAAAACGACAACGAGTTGACGTACTCCGATCCGCGACTGATGAGGGTGCCTCCGAAAGTGGGCAGACCAGGTTCGCGCCGCCAGATGCGTACCGTGCAGTCCCGAGAAGCGGAGAGAACAACGTCAGGGGAAGGGAAGTTCACGGCTCGGACCTAAGTGGGACATGTTAGCTGGGGGGAAATCGTGTGCACCAGAGAAAACGTCGACAAACATCAGCTTCGTGGCCGACGAGCTGAGCAGACAACCTGAAGTCGCCAGCCATATTATTGCCGATGTGGAATTGTACTGTCTGAGACTCAGGGCAGCTGCAAGCTTGCGAGACTCTCGCGGAGACGAAGCAAGCGGCCGAGCGATGGACGAGGCGTGGGATGATTCGTGGGAGATGGTCGAAAACCAAATTGATCAGAAGACGAATTGGACAGGCTCGTACCTTGGTAGGATTGACGACGCAATAGTGAGGCAGGCAGAACGAAGAAGCGACGAAATAGAACGTATCGCTAAAAAAGAAGGGCGTGAAGCGAAAGCGCTCGAGGGGAAAAAAGCGTTGACGACAGAGGAGTTGGAAGGTCTGATGGGGCCGATCCTACCTAGATGATGAAGTGGTGGGCACTGGGCACAGTACGGATACATACCTAGGTAGGTACTATCAGACAAGGAGGAGGCGTGCAAATTATATTAATTAATATACTTACCCTCTTAAAACGGAGGGAATTATCGTTATCTTTATATAAATAATAAGGATTATCCGTAACGGCCTCTTTAGCTATAATCCCCTTATAAATAAGCTTTTATTCTTATAGCTTATATATTACCTTAAATATAGCCCCTTATAAGGGATTAGTTTATAACTAATTATAGCTAAATAGGGGGGATTATAGCGGATATATTTAGGTTTTCCTAATAGCGCTTAATTATCGCGCGGGGTATATAGCTAGCTTAAGAGGGGGGCTTCTCTCCCCTCTTTTTCCTTTTTTCGATAACTTTAATTATAACTTTATTTTAGCTTATTTCTATAATCGTTTTAATAATATTATTATATTAATTAAAGCTCCTCTTACCGCTAATTAAATATAAAAGTAAAATCTTAATATAAAATATTATTAAATTTTATTTATATTAAAGCTATTTTTAGCTTATTTTAGCTTAGATTTTTAATTAATTATTATATATATTAAATTTATAATTAATAAAGCTATAATTAAAAAGCTTAAGTTTTAGTTTTATTATATTTTTTCTTATCTTAGTATTTTTTAGTAAATATTTTTTCTATATATTATTATAATTATAAATTTTTTTTACTAGCTTAAAGCTTTTTAGTATATATTTTTAAGCTTCTTAAGGAGAGTTATAAGAAACGCTAAGTAAGTTTTTCCTTAATTAATATATATTAAAAGCTATTAAAGCTTTTTAGAGAATATATTATAAAATAAGAATATACTTTTTTCGAAGCTAGATTATTATATTAATTTAACTATACTAAGATTATTTTACTTTTATTTAAGCTATATAAGGAGCTATAAGAACGCTTAAATTATAAAAATTAGCTTATAATATATATAGCTTTCGTTAGCTTTCTTTAAAGCTTTAATAAAATATTTAGTTTTAAAAATATTCTTAATATATTAGTTAATTTATTACCCCCTTTTTTTACTAACTTAATAAATATTATATTTATATAATCTTATTTTAATATTACTAAGCGCTAGTATTATTATTAATATAACTAAATTAGTTATTTTAAGTATAATTATCCGAAGCTTTATAAGTAAATAAGAATATTAAGGTTAAGGCTTTTTATAAGCGAAATAAAATAATTAAAAGTAAATTTAAAGTATTTTAATTAAGGGGATAATAAGTAAAAAAAGATAAATATATATTAAATATTATAGCTTAGGTAATTTCTAGCTTTATTATATTATTTTTTATAAGGATAATTTATATATAGCTTAAGCGCGTAAATTTATTAGTAAATATATATTATAATTATATTATACCTTAGCTTATAAATTAGCGCTAATAATATATAATAATAAATATATAGTTAGCTTTATTATTTATTATAATTAGAGTATCTTCTAAGCTTTTTATAACTAATATAATATTATTTAATTTTATATATTAGTTATATAAGTAAGTTTTTATTATTAATATATAAGTTTATTAATTTTTATTTTAAGTAATATTATAATTTTAAGCTTATTAGAATCTTCCTTATAAAAATTAAAGTTTAATTCCTTAAGCTATAACTTATAAGGAAGCTTTTCCGCCTTCTTATTCTTATTTTTATAGAAGCTATTAAGCTATTAGCTAAAAATTATATAAAATATCTTATTAGCGTAATAATATATAACTTTTCTATTTTATATTTTTACTTTTTTAGCTAGCTTAAGGAGGGGGCTATATAAGGGATTAGTTTATAATTAATTATAACTAAATAAAGGGGATTATAGTAAATATATTTAAGTTTTCCTAATAACGCTTAGTTATTACGCGGGGTATATAGCTAGCTTAAGAAAAGGGCTTCTCTCTCCTTTTTTTTCTTTTTTCGATAGCTTTAATTATAACTTTATTTTAGCTTACTTTTATAGTTATTTTAATAATATTATTATACCCCTTTCTTAATAAAAATTCTATTTCCTAAGCTATAAATTTATTATTATAATATTTATATATTTTAAAAAATAATAAAAATATATATTTAGCTTACTTTTATTTTAGCTTTTTATAATAATATTACTAAAGCAATTATAAAAATAAGCTTAAAGTTATAATTAAAACTATCGAAAAAAGGAAAAAAAAGGGAGAGAAGCCCCCCTTTTAAGCTAACTATATACCCCGCGCGATAACTAAGCGCTATTAAGAAAACCTAAATATATCCGCTATAATCCCCCTTATCTAGCTATAATTAGTTATAAACTAATCCCTTATATAGCCCCCTCCTTAAGCTAGCTAAGGAGGTAAAAATATAAGATAGAAAAGTTATATATTATTATACTAATAAGATATTTTATATAATTTTTAGCTAATAGCTTAATAACTTTTATAAAAATAAGGATAAAAAGGCGGAAAAGCTTCCTTATAACTTAAGGAATTAAACCTTAATCTTTATAAGGAAAATTCTAATAAGCTTAAAATTATAATATTACTTAAAATAAAAATTAATAAACTTATATATTAATAATAAAAACTTATTTATATAGCTAATATATAAGATTAGATAATATTATATTAATTATAAAAAGCTTAGAAAATACTTTAATTATAATAAATAGTAAAGCTAGCTATATACTTATTATTATATATTATTAGCGCTAATTTATAAACTAAAGTATAATATAATTATAATATATATTTATTAATAAATCTACGCGCTTAAGTTACGCGTAAATTATTTTTATATAAAATAAGATAATAAAGCTAGAAATTACTTAAACTATAATATCTAATATATACTTATTTTTTTTTACTTATTATCCCCTTAATTAAAATATTTTAAATTTACTTTTAATTACTTTATTTTACTTATAAAAAGCCTTAACCTTAATAGATATTAAGGGACTAGTTAAAGGGGTACTTATTTGCTAGGCTATATATAATAATAATTATATATAGAGAGCTTCTAAGGAAGCTATATTCTAGCATGCTAAATAGCTATATATACCGCTCTTTCTTTTAAAGCTTATTTGCCTTCTTATTTAACTATCCTTCCTATTTTATTTTATTTAATCCTTCCGCTATAAGCCTCTAAGCTAGATAGCGGTAGCCTTATTATTTAATTATAAGGCTAATTCGTAAGTCTAATATTTAAGTTTATAACCCGAATATAATATAAGAGCTAGACCTTAATATAAGGTCCCTTCCCTCTCCCGTAAGTGCGGGATCTATTATATAGTATACGGTAAGGTTAGGTAAAAGATTTTCTACTAGCCCGCCCCACTTTTCTATAGCTTTTATAGCGCCTGCTTATTAAACCTTTTATTCCTTCCTTTTTTCTTTTTATAGCCCTATTATTATTATTATTATTATTATTATTATTATTAATATTATTATTATTATTATTATTATTAATATTATTATTATTATTATTATTAGTAAGGAAATCTGCTACCTATTTTATAAGTTTAATTATACTAACGTTTTTCCTACTAATAGGGATATTTTAGCCTAGTAAGTATAATAGTTATCTTTAAGATATCCACGCCGCCGCTAGCGCCGCCGCCGACTCTGCCGCTACCGCTATCGCCGATAAAGATAACGAGAATAACGAGGGCGATAACGGTAATAAAAAAGTCGATAAAGACAATATCGCTAGCGATAATAGAGGCCTCGAATATAAGGAAAATTTTCTAACTTTCGTAAAATAGTTCGTTTAAGGATATTAGCCTCTTATAGCGGCCTTTTCTTCTTCTTCTATTATTCCTTCTTCTCCTCCTAAAGTAAGTCTCTCCTTTAATATATTTTATAGCTTACTATATAGGACTTATTAATCCTATATTTAGGAGGGCGATTTATCTATTATAAGGGACGCGTTACTTATAATATTTTTCTTAGGTTACTATGCGGAGAAGCTCTTAGCCTCGGGCCCCTCGTTAACTTTCCCCGTCTCCTCCTCCTATTACGGTAAGTTTTTATCTAGCCTAACTAGTAGCTTTTTTACTAATATTATATTTTCCGCAGCTTAATAAAGGTTTATTACTTATTATAATCGTCTTATAAATTCCTTAGCCTAGCTCTTAGGATTCTTTATTAATAATTACGGAGTGTTTAGGTTTAATAATACTATTATCGAAGCTTAAAACTTATAAGTCGCGAAGAATAGCGTTATTCTTATAGCTAAGTAAACTCTACTATTTAGCGTAAGCTAAGCTATAAGAAGCTATTTATCTTAGTTATCCTAATTATAAGAGATTACCGCTTAGAGGTAAGCTTATATATTTTAATTAACCCTCTTATATTTTTTATTAGTTTATAAATAGTAAGCTATACTAAGTATTTAATTAATCCTATAAAGTTAGTAAAGATAGCTTTAGAATTCGCTTATTTAGTTAGTTCCTCTATTACTTACGATAGTACTTAGCTACTAGTAAAATTATATAAAATATTAGAGAAATTACTTTATATAAAGCGGAGCGTTTATTAAGGGTATTAGCTTAAGTAAGATCTCTTTACTAAAGCAGTCTTTAATTATCTATAAGTGCTTATTTCCGTATTCTATAAGTAGGAAGTTTATTATAAAATCTATTTATATATATCGGTAAAACTAATCTAGGGTAGGTAATAATTAAGGTTTAAAATTAGTTAGTCTTTAGTTAGTTAGGACTAACTAAAAAAAGTCCGGACTAAAAGTATATACCTTTTAGTTAGTCTTTAGTTAGTTAGCTTAAGGACTTTAGTTAGTCCTTAAATATAAGGACTAACTAACTAAAAACTAAAGACTAAAAGGACTAAATTTTTAGTTAGCTTACGTAAGCTATTTTAATATAAAAAAAATACTAATAAATAGCGCGATAGAAATACTATATAGAAATTAAGTTTTTTTTTTATTTAGATTATT
>PDHQ01000159.1:0-56563 GCA_003339415.1 Ophiocordyceps camponoti-saundersi (nom. inval.)
TCCCCTAGGGGACAAGAAGAGCAGTTAACAAGTTTGTCCCTTAGGGGATAAGAAGAGCAGTTAACGGGTTTATCCCTTAGGGGACAAGACTAAGGGATAAGAAGAGCAGTTAACGGGTTTGTCCCTTAGGGGATAAGAAGAGCAGTTAACAAGTTTGTCCCTTAGGGGACAAGAAGAGCAGTTAACGGGTTTATCCCTTAGGGGATAAGAAGAGCAGTTAACGGGTTTATCCCCTAGGGGATAAGAAGAGCAGTTAACGGGTTTGTCCCCTAGGGGATAAGAAGAGCAGTTAACAAGTTTGTCCCTTAGGGGACAAGAAGAGCAGTTAACGGGTTTGTCCCCTAGGGGATAAGAAGAGCAGTTAACAAGTTTGTCCCTTAGGGGATAAGAAGAGCAGTTAACGGGTTTGTCCCCTAGGGGATAAGAAGAGCAGTTAACGGGTTTATCCCTTAGGGGACAAGACTAAGGGACAAGAAGAGCAGTTAACGGGTTTGTCCCTTAGGGGACAAGAAGAGCAGTTAACAAGTTTGTCCCTTAGGGGACAAGAAGAGCAGTTAACGGGTTTGTCCCTTAGGGGACAAGAAGAGCAGTTAACGGGTTTATCCCTTAGGGGACAAGACTAAGGGACAAGAAGAGCAGTTAACAAGTTTATCCCCTAGGGGATAAGAAGAGCAGTTAACAAGTTTGTCCCTTAGGGGATAAGAAGAGCAGTTAACGGGTTTGTCCCCTAGGGGACAAGAAGAGCAGTTAACAGGTTTGTCCCTTAGAGGACAAGAAGAGCAGTTAACGGGTTTATCCCTTAGGGGACAAGGAGGGCAGTCACGTAGGTTATTATATATAATATAGGAGATAAGAAGAGGTAACAAAATATGCTTAGTCGATAAGATAATTTGTATATTGTGTTATAAAAACTGATTTTCTGGTCCTGGACCTATAGTCTAGACGTAAATCTGCCCCTACTATAGAGGAAAAAAACGAATAATATTAAGTAATATAAAGTAATCTTTATAATTCGTAATAATTCTAAAAGGAAGGAAAAGAATAAAGGCTACGTAAATAAGTAGCTTAACTAGCTATATAAGGATACGCTTACGGCGACTATTTTTATATTTTAAAAGGCTTATAGCTACCTTAGTCGTTATTCCTTAAAATTATTTATACTTTACTATAATAAATTACCGAATAAAATATCTATTTTAAGGTACTAAGAGATTTATCGAATTATTTATAATTATCGTTTTTTATTACCGCTATAATTATAAAGTAAACTAATATCTTATTCTTTTCTATATAGAGGATTACTATTTAGCTTACCCTCCTCCTCGCCCCGAAAGTAAAAAAACTTAAACTTTTATATCCCTTAATCCTCTATAATTAAGCTATTATACTTAAACCTACTTATTCCCCTAATAGTTATAAGATTTAGATCTCCCCTTTATCTAGCTTTTTCTTATTAATATTATATATAAATATATCTATATATCCTTATTCGTAGGGCGGTAAACTATTAGCTATTATAAGATTATCCTCGAGCCCTATTATTTTATCGTTACTAGTTAGTATTAATAGTTATTTAACGAGGTTAGGTTAGGATATTATATAATTAAGGCGCTTATCGAAGGAGCGAAGCTAATTTATAAAAGATCGGATTTCTATAGCGAAATTAATAAGCACTTATATAAGCTATTATATATAGGAGGGGACGTTAGTAAAAGGGTTACTATAAGCTCCGCTCTTAGTAGTAAAGTTCTCCGCGATTTATCTTAGAGTATTAAGGATTTAAGAAGCTATATTATTCTTAATATTTTCTTATTTTTTATAATTAAATAATAGTCGTAATATAAGATAGCTCTTAAAAATTAAATTTAAGAATTAAACTTATAAGTATATATAAGAGAAAAGGGGATAAGGGGGTTTATATATATATAAACTAGGACGTGAATATATCGTAAGTTACTTAAATAAGTAAATTAGCAGCGTTATTACGAAAACGAAGAAAAATACTAGTAAAACGAACTATCTAAAAGAGGCGTTTATTTGCCCTTTTTTAAGGGATAGGGGTATTATAGGGCTATAAATCGCTATATTAATAAAGAAATAAATAAGATTAATATCGATAAAAGATAATTATAAAAGGTATTTATATATTACGATAAGAAAGATAAGATCCGATAAGATCTAATAAGATCTAATAATAAGAAAAAGGAAGAAAAGGAAAGTAAGAAGGTGGGGAAGAAAGGAAGAAAAAGGACGCTATACGCTATAATATATTGTCTAAAGCTACTAAAAAAAAGAAAATAACTAGATAAAAAATATAAATAGGGAGAAAAGGGGGAATATAGCCGGGTAGTACGCTATTAGTATTTTCTTTATTTATCTTTTAGGAGAATAATAAAAAAAAACTATACCTTATTAAGAGAATATCGTAAGCTAAAAGCCGACTGCTAAATTATAAGTTTTCGAAAAATAAATATTATATTTCCTTTAATAAAGTAAAAAAAGATAAAAAGAATACTATATCGTAGCTTTAAAGCTATCTCTACTCGGATATACTAGCTTAGATTAGTAAATTATATCCTTTATATTTAGTCGATAAGGCTTATATTACTATAGTCTCTATAAGGTCCTTACCGTGCGCTCTCGATTAAAAGCTCCGTGTTTTTTTTTTTTCTTTTTTTTTTTATATTTAGCTAAGCTAGTTATATTAAGGAAGCCGAAAGAATTAAGCGGATAGAGAAAGGTAAAGTAAAGGAGAAAGGAGAAGCTAGAAACGACCGGGAAGGAAAATATCGCGGGAAGATAAAGTTAAGAAAAAAAAGGAAATATAAAAAAATAAATAGGCAGTATCCCTTTAACGTTTTCTTTATTTATAAAGGTAGAAGCTAAAGCTAATATAGATAATTATAATACTTAGGGGAATTAGGCTATTATAGCTAGCTTTTTTTTTTTTCTATTTTTCCTCTAATTATTACTATTAGTTTACGGAAAATCGATATACTTTCTCTTTATATATAAAGAACTATAACGTGATTACAACACCCCCCCCCCCCCCCCCTAATCCTCTTAGATTAAGTTAAGAGATTTAGATCTATCTAGTCTCTAACTCCTCCTCTATATAGATATATTAAGGTATAGCCCTAGGTTTATTTAGGGGCTACGGGTAATTCTTAACTACCGTAAGATAGTTTTCTAGCTTTATTATTTTATTATTAGTATTTAGCACTAATCGTTATTTAATAAGGTAAGGTAAAAATATCTTATAACTAATACGCTAGTTAATTGCCCGGAGTTAGAGATAAATATCTTAGATTTCTACTATAATAATATAAAATACTTAAGTAAATAGATTACGTAAGTTTGCGGCCTAAATAAGGTAAGTATTCTTATATTTTTTAAGATTATCGAATATATTTAACGTAGGTATTTTATTTCTTTATTTATCTTACGTTACTTATATAAAGACGAAGAGGTAATAAGATCTATTTCGACCGTAAATTTCGTATATATATATATTAGAGAGAGAGTATATATATATAGGGGAATAAAAAGGTTTTATATCTAAAGAAACGGGGATATAAATATATAGTAACGTACTTAAACTAGTAAGTAAAAAGTCGGTAAAGATAATAAGCTATATAGTAATAAAAACGGTAAAGGGACGCTAACGAAACGAAAACGAAGAAAGGCGTTTATATCTCTTTTTTTTTCTAAGTATAAAGGCGTTTATATATTATAATAAAATACGATAAGATATAATAATAAGAAAAATAAGAAACTTAAGAAAAAGGGAAAATAAAGGAATATAGCTAAAAATAAACTATAATTATAAATAATAAAATATATTATTATAAGTTAAGATAGCTTATAGCTACCTTAGTCGTTATTATTAGGGAAGGAAAAAATAATACTTTTTTTACGTATAAAAATAAACTTTCGTAAGACTTATAATTCCTTTGCCCCCCCCCCCCTTTATCTAAGCGATATAAACTAATAAAATCTATTAAAATTAACTAGAATAGCTTAAATCGGCTTTTTAAACCCTACTATTATATACGGCCCGACAGATCCGATAATCGCGCTTCCCTAAGACTGTTTTCCGTACTAAGGCTCTTATATATAGGAGTGCCCGTCTCTCTCGCTAAATAACTATATATAGCGGAAGCGATAAAGAGGGCGTGCTTCGCGAGGAGAAATACGGGGGTAAATAAGGGAGAAGGAGGGCGAGAGGAAGGGGAAGGAGGAAGGGAAAGAGGAAAAGAAGAATATTACTATATACCCTAGCTTATTATCTAAAGCTATAAAAACTATTTAATTAAGTATTCTAAAAGGTATAAATATTATCTTAAATAAAAAGGTATTTTCCTTAAAAGTCCGAAGGTACCCGGCTAGATAATTCGATCTAATAAAGCTAAAAGAAATATATAGGTAAAAGAATATAAAAACGAAGGAAAGAAGAGGACAGAAACGACTTAAGAGGTTAGGATAACCGGAAGACGAAGTCGATAGGGAAAGGAAGCTTCGAGAAATAACTAGGCGGTAACTTTTCGGCGGCCTATCTCTTCGTTTTTAAGAAGAAAGATAGCGAATAAGTACGCTTTCTTAAAAAGAATATTATAAGCTAAAAGCTAACTACTAAGTTATAAATCTTTAAAAAGTAAATATCGTATTTCTTTTAGTAAAGCGGAAAAGAGACTAAAAGAATATCGCGTTATAGCTTTTAAGCTATTTTACTTTAAAGCTAGGAAGAGGTAAAAGGGGGCGTGCCTCTCTAGCTAATCGTTCGCGTTATTCGGCTTTAGTTAACAGGTATCGTACTATCGTAGTTTTCTTAGGGTTTATAGTATATAAGCCCGATTAATACTCCGTAATATTAAAGGAGTTTTTTTTTTTTCTTTTTGCTACCGGCTATAGAAGGTCCCGCGTAAGTTTAGGTATCTAAACTAAGCGCGGAGGCTACGAAATCTAATAGCGACTTTAGTTTTTCTCCCGGGAACTTAGCTTAGAAACGATTAAAAGAGTAATTAATCCTTTAACCGTAAAAGTTATAGGGGAGTTAGGATCGAGAGAATAATAAGGAAAGGAAGACTTTAGGCAGGTATAGTAAAAAGAGACTACGTATAAAAGTAGAGAAGATTTAGAAAAGAAGGGAAATGAAAAAAGGAAACCGAAAAAAAAAAAAAAAAAAAAAAAAAAAAAAAGGTAATTAGGTAAAGAAGGAAATAAAAATACGTGCTATATAACGTAACTATAAAAAGCTACTATAGCCGCCGCTATCCTTTTATATATCTTTTAATTATTTTTTTTTCTTCGATATTATTATAGTTATTATAACGGTAGCTATTATAACCGTAATAACTTAATCGAAAAGGGGTTCCTAAAAATAGTAAGTAGAAGAAAGTATAATATAAAAAAAGAGGAAAGTAGCAGGGAAAGCAGGCCTAAGGAAGGCTTCTATAAAAAATAGTAGAAACTTAGAAAGTTTATAGTAAGGCTAGCTTTATAGAAAACCTTTACTACTAAGGGAAAAGAGAAAAAGGAAGAAAACGCTAAAAACGACGAAAGTAAAGGAACGGACTAACCCGTACGCTAGAGACTAGTATCTATATCCGTAGCCGAGGAAGAAAGAAAGAAAGAGGAAGAGGATAGTAGTTACGGGATATTAAAAGAAAGTATTAACTAGGCTAGCTTAGTCTTAGGTATAGCTTATATAGATAATAACGATACTTAAGGGATTAGGCTATAAGCTAGGTTTTTTTTTTTTTTTTTTAATATTATTATAATTAATTTGCGGAAAAACGAGATACTTTTACCCTTAAACTTAAATATTTATATTCTCCGAGTCCTCCTAAGTTAAGTTATAAGACTTAAACTTATATATAAAGCTAAGTATAGAATAGGAGGGGTTCTATTTCTTCCTTATTATCGATATAGTATTTTTCTAATATAAGAAGGTAGCGCGTAAAATATCCCTTAAGGTAAGTATAATTAAGTTTCTTACTATTTAAGAGATTTTATCGTAGATAAAGCTATTAATATTATTAGGCACGGCGTTAAAAGTTAGGCGAGGCGAACTATAATATATAATAAGGTTAATTAGGATAAGTAAGAAAAGTAAGATATATTACTTATTACTTTATAATATAACTTTTTTATATCGTAATATATATATACCGGGAACCCCTTATAACCTTAGGATAAAAATAACTTAAGGTTATTTACGAAAGAAAAAATATAATCGATATATAGCGTTAATTAAGGCGTAGGCGGCGTAAGCTTATCTTTTCCTACCGCGCTTATTTATCGTAAATATAGCGCGTAATTAATTATAGCGTAAGGGGTTAAATACGAAATTTAGAAAGCTACGAGACTTACCTCCACGAGTAAAAGCCTAACTAAACCTCGCTATAGATATCGTAACGAAAAAGGAATATAGCACTAAAAGTAGCGAGAGGTAAAATTATAATATTACGCGTTTATTATTAAAAAGGGATAATAGTAAGGAGTAACTTATAAGGAAGATATATTAGTATAGTAAGAAAAGCGTATATATACGTATATATATATATATATATACGTATATATATATATATATATATAACGGCGAAAAGTAGGAAAAGGAAGAGAGAGAGAGAGAGAGAGGAAAAGAGAGAGTAGGAGAAAAAGAGAGATAGAGAAAAATACCGTTTACTTATATAACTACTATCAGCGACTAAGTAAGGAATAGATAAGAGAATAAGGAGTTAGGGGAGTTAAGAATAAACCGCGAGACGGTAGTTTTATATAGGCGAGAGCGCGAGTAAAATATTAAGAGGTAGGAAAAAGTAATAATAGAGAGCGAGATAGATAACGAGGAGAGTAGTAAAAAAGCGAGAGGTTAAGGAGAGTAGTAAGAAAATAAGAAGGTAACGGGTATAGGGGAGAAAAGGAGTAGTGCGATTTCGTTAAGCTATAAAATATTAAGAAAAAGGTCTATTTACTAAAAAAAAGGGAATATTATAATAAGATAGATATACCGATAATAAATATTAAAATAGTCGGTTATAAAAGGTAAAACGAAGGATTATATACTTAAGGCTAATAATATTATTTTTAGATTAGCTAAAAAGAATAAAATAAGTAATAATAATAAATTTTATAACTTTTTTTTTAAGACTTAGATAGGGTAAAAGGAAACTAAAAGAGAAGAGGATATATTATATAAAGAGGGAGAAGGAGAAATATAAAATAATTATAATACCCTCTTCTTTTTATTAATTTATAAGGTTAACGATAATAATAAGACTATATATATAAGATAATAATATAATAAGAATATAATATATTTCTATATAGATTACAGAGTACTATATATATATATATATATATATATATATATATAAAGATTATAACTATTCCTTTCTTTTTAATTAAGCTTATATATAATAAGTATATAATAAAGCTACTAATATATAAATCCTTATATAGTATTAGTAGCGGCTTATAAAGATAAGCGTTAAGGGTTATAATTAAAGGTTAGAAAATTAGTTCTAAATTTAATATACTTAGAACGCGAGAGGTAGTTAAGCTAAGGACCTAGTCGGCGGCCACTATATTAGCTATCCTACGTATTAATAGTAGGAAACCGGCTAACGTAAGTCGCCACGTTTATACCTGCGCTTTAGCTTAGCAGGCGTATTACTATCTAACCTAAGCATATTAATATAATAGGAGCGCTTAGGGGTAATCTTAGTTACTTTAGCAGGACGCGAGCTTATCTTCTTATATAACGCGGGAAGAGAGGAGGTAGCCCTAAAAGTAGCCGTAGCTATTATAAGATATAATATATTAGTAAGCGAGTTAAAATTAATACGAACTTAAAACGAGGTTATTACTTACCTATATAACTTTTAATAATATAATAAGGTTTAGGAGGAGTAATAAGATCTATCTTATCCTTATTATCGTTATTATCGCTATTATCGCCTCTAGCGATAAGGTTCTCCTCGGCTATAGCGCGTTCGGAAAATAAAATAATCTTACGCGCGGTCGGACAGGGAGCTAAGCGCTATATAAGTATAAAGATAAACTTAACTTAAAGTTAGTATAATATATCGTAAACTTCGATTTAAGTTCGGGCTAAGCTTACCTTAATAGCTATATAATAATAATAATAATAATAATAGCGATCGGCGCAAGGAAGGAAGGAAGAAAAAAGGAAAAGGATAAATATTAAAAATAATAGTAATATATTTAGAAAATAGATTTATAAATATATAATATAATAGGTAATAAGAAAACTAAGAAGTTATAAATAAGTATCCCTAACTCTAAAATAGCTAGTGAAAAAGCCCTTAATATATATAAGTTAGAGCTATTTATTAAGAGAGAGCGTATCGGTACGGAGAGAAAGCTATTAGAACCTAACTGCGCGTTTATAAATAAGTATATCTTTAAAAAACTAGAGAAATATTAGGAGGTAGATTATAGTAAGTTAAAAGAGGAATAAATATTAGTTTATATTTAGGAACTAATAGGGGCTACTAGTAAAAGGTATATAATATAAATTTACGATAGCTATCGGAGGTAGGCTACTTATTAGGATATAGGAAGGAGAGTACGTATTTATAGTAAGGCGCTTTACGTAAAGTTAGCTTATTTACTTCGATAGCGCGATATTAGCTACGGTATAAGAGTTAAGGGCGATAGTAAGGGTAAGGCTAGGCTTACCTCCTTAGGTAGCGGCCTTATCTAACGTTATCGCGGATATCGCGATAAAGGTAATATACGGTGCTACGGGTTTATTATATAAAGGCGTTAGTAATAAGGGAGAAGATAAAGAGAGGATATTAGAAAAGTAAGAAAAGAAAATATTACCTAGTTTATTACTTATAATAAAGGTAATAAAGGGTAAGGTAACGGAAAAGGAAAAAAAAAAAAAACGTAATAAGTGTTAATATATATACGTACGCTCGTGCGTACGTATCTATATATATAAGAGAGGGAGGAGAGAGAGAGAGAGGAAGGAGAGAAGAAGCGATAAAATAAAGAGGGAGGAGGAAATATAGAGGGGGCGGAAGATTAAAATACTAAGAGGATATAACTTTATATAATAAAGCCTTAAATATATATTATAACGGAAAAGAAATATAGGAAGAAAGGTAAGTATTAAGCTAAATAAATATATATATATATTTCTATTATTAGCTAACTCGAAGAATTAAAGCCTTATCGATATAATAATAGCCGTAAACCGCGCTTTATATAAATATTTAATATTAAATATTTTAGATTATAGGGATATAAGGTATACGTTATTATCTATCCCTAATACCGGATTTAGAGCGCTAAAATAGCCCTTAAAGCTAAAAAAGACCGCCTTATCGGTATAAAAAGGCTTTACGGCTATATTTATAAGATCTATCTATACGATAAAGATAAGATTATTAAGGCTAGAGATATTAGGTTTTATAATATAGCCGATCTAACCTTATAAACTATTAAATATATCGCTAAGCTCGAGATCGAAGATTATTAGGAAGATTAACTTAACGAGGACGAATTCTTTAGATTAGGGCCTAACGAAATTAATAATAATAGAAATCACGATCGTCCCGGCTATTAAGGCTTAGATAAGCCTACCGGAGACGCCGAGGCGGATAATATACCTAATTTATATAATAAAACCGCAGGCCTATTTTAAGCTAAAAAGCCTATAACGCCTCTAAATACGATACGATTCCTTACGCCCGAATAACGCCTTATAGGGCTTAACTTAATAATTTAGCGGATAAAGAAGCCCCCCCCCCCCCCCCCCCCCCCCCCCGCAAGCTTAGCTGAGGAATAAGGCTACGATTCTTATAACCGATTAAAAAACCCGATAAGCGACGGCAGCTAAAGTAAATACCGCTGCTAACGCCGTTTTTAAAGATATTAACGAAAAAGAAGCAGAGATACCTAACTTCGTCCTGCCGATTAGCGCCGTGTTTAATATTATAATACTATTAACGCTTAAAGGCTAATATAACGTACGAAAGTAACCCGATTACCTCTCCTTATAGCGCCCGCCGATAAATCTTAAGATTAAGGCTTTATATAATTATTAAACGTAGGATCTTATTAATTAACTTATTAGCAAGTAAGTCCTTCTAAGTAAATAAGTCTTTACGATAAAGATATTTTAAGATAAGCTTATAATCGCGAAGGCACGATAGTGCGTATAAGGGGATAAAAAAGAGACCTCGTATTTTATCGAAGACCTTTACGCCTCTATAGTATACTTCTCTTTAGTTCGAGTCTTCCTATTAATAGTAGCTTTATAAGATCTCAAGTAGCGGTAATTCGATATAATTAATACGTTCGTAAACGCCTTATACTAAGAGGAGTTTTTCGTTAACTAGTTATATATATTCGAAGATAGAACGGATCGAGTATATAGGCTTAAAAGAGCCCTATATAGCTTTAAGTTATCTCCCGTAATATAGTTTACGTATACGAGTAAGGCTCTTAAACGCTATAAATAGTAATAGCTTATATCTAAGTTTCAGATATATATATATAAAAAGGGCTTTATTATACTCCTTTATATTAACGATATTATAATTATAGCGCCTAGAATAGCCCTTATAAATAAGGGTAAGGGTATCTTATAGGAATTATAAGATTTGCGGGATTTAGGCAAACTTACTACCTTTTTAGGCTTATAATTCTATAGGAATCGTACTATATAAAAAATTAGCGTGCGTTAAGAGAAATATACTAATAAAATACTTAAATTATTCGGCGAAGGCGTTACGAACGCCGTATAAACGCCGTGGCTAGGTAAATTACCTCTCTAATAGCACGAGCCCTAATTTAGCCTTTACGAATAGTAAATTTCGCGAAGGTAACCTTAATCTGATAACCTTATACCTTCTTATATAAAATAATTTAATACGATACCTTAACGGTATAAAGAGCCTAGGCCTTACGCTTAAAGGTACTTACGAACCTCGAGATCTAAAGCCTCGTATCTTCGCCGACGCGTTTTTTACGGATAATTTATATATAATATACTTAACTACCGGATATATCGCTTTTATCGGTATAGGCCCCGTATACTAGAAATCTAAATAGTAGACGCTTATAATATTATCGTTAACCGATGCCGAATTTATTAATTTAACGCTTATAAGGATAAGCCTTACTTAGGTTTGCGAGATTCTTAAAAACTTAAGGTTTCGAGAGTTTATGCCGATAATTATATTTATCGATAGCCTTAACGCTAAAGCGATAGCCCTTAATAAATATAAAGAGGCCGCACGTATAAGGGATATCGATATAAGATATAAATAGATCCTTAACCGCGTTAAGAAGCGTAATTTTACGATCTATAAGATTAGCATAGCTAAGATAGCTAAAAATAGCTTAATAAAGCCTCTCTAGCGTCTTTAGTATATTAAATTCGTATATATATTATATCTTTCTAACTTAAAGATTACGATCCTACCTTTTAGGGCTAAGAATACGAAAAGTAGCCCTCGTAAGCTATTAGATAAGCCTAGGGCGCCTAATAGCGAAGCCCGCAATACCCTTATACTACCTAATACTAAAAGTAACGATACTAAATAATACGATTAATCGAAATAGTAACCTAATAAATAATATAATATAAGATCTTTTTTGCCGGAGGATCCTATACCTAAAGGGGGGATCTTAAGGGATATATACGATAAGCGTCGCGCGGCCTAGGCAGCTACTAATTAAGAGGGAATAGATAAGGCATATCGCGATTAGAGCCTTAATATAGAGGCTCGCGATTATTAACCTTACCGCTAGCCCGGCTTCGTGCCGCCGCTAGTCCCGCGATATACGCCTTTTAATATATTAAGAAGAGGCTATTCCGGCCCTAAAAATATTAATAGTAGGCGCCTCTAAACCCCTTACTATTAGATATATTAACTTGTATAACTTAGGCGGTATTTCCTTACTAAGCGATACGAATAACGACGCCTCTTTATATAAATTAGCGTAAGGCTTAAGGCCTATCTTTAGCCCCTTATAATAAGATATTTTTTATCGATTAATACCTTTTAAGCCTTTTATATAGGCTTAAATTAACACCTTTAAACGGCTTAGATTAGCCCTTTCGACGCCCCTTAAGACGGCTTAAAGAGGCTTATTTCTGCTATTTTCTACTATTTCCTAGATAAATTAACCGATCCGGAATGGAAGAACTACTTCTAGGAGCTGATTTAATCTCTCGGATCGTGTTTTTATTATATTTCTAAGCGATTTAAGCCCTCTGCCGGCCTCGTTAAGAAGAGCCGAGAAAACGCTATTTTTTACTATTTTATTATTTTCCGCGCCTTATAATATAGGATAACTATTTTCCGCTTAGCTAAGCGGGCCTAAAGGGGGGGTATTAATTATATAGAGCGCACTATATAACGAGCCTACTAGACCTCGTATACTTTTATATATCGTAAGCTAAGTAGCTTAAGGTAGGCTATTAGTATTAGGTGCGGTAATATTATAAGCTAATTAGTTAATTTAAAGCGCACGTAAGTAAGTACTAAAGTATATTCGAAGTAGGTAAGCTAGAGGGTTATTATATAAAATCTTTTAGCGTAGATAAAAACTATAAGAAAAACTATAAGAAAAGCGTTTATAAGGAAAGAATCGTAACTTTAAAGCGTTAGAAAAGGGATAAGTATGCTATAAGTTAGTAAATTAGTATATATATATAAATATAAATAAAAAATTATACGCTCGTAAGAAAACCTCTTATCGTTAACCTTATATTATAATAGTAAATTTATTAGAAATCTTATTTTAACGCGCGCCTTAAGAGTTATTTTATTATTTCTACGAAGAGAGGATATCTACGTTAAATAATATTCCTAGCGAGCTTTTTAGCGAAGTCGTTATTACGAACGAGGAGTTCCGTTATCGCTATAAGGTTATATTTAGAATATTATTAGAGATATTAAAAACCGCAATAAAAGCCTTTACGATTTCGGTAAGTAATAAATAGAATAAAGTAAAATAGTTAATATTAAGAGAAAAAAATATAAGGAATATTAAGTTATATAGGGCGCCGCTCGTAACGTTATTATATATATACCGAAAAAGCTAGATAGGCCGATTAAGTTTATTATTACCTGCTTCCTCTATTAGGATAATTTATTTAAGGCGATAATCTTTATAAGCCGCGCTCCCTAACCCGAGTACCCTTATAATAAGTACGCCGATTCGTTAAAATAAAACCTCTATTTTAAGATTTATTTCTATTATAAAAACTAGTTTAGGGGGAGGTATAATAATTACTAGGTAAGGGGGAAATTATATTATACCGGGTAGCAACTTATTACTAAGAGTCCCTTCGGCTATTTTATATCTTTTTATAGTAACTTAATAATATATAGCGGGGCGCTCTATTAAGTAGTAAATTACCCGTAATAAACTAATAAAAAAAGAATATAGCGGGCTAAAGCTAACGAAATAGAGGAGTATAATCGTAAGCGTACTAAGTATTAGCGGGTAAAGGGTAAGCGTGCTAAGCGTAAACGCGCCGAGCGTAGCTAGGAAAAGGCTATTATAAGGAAAAAGAAAGGAGGAAATATCTATAACTTTATAGTAATTAATAATAGTCCTTTTTTAAAATAATATATAAACGTATATAAACATAATAGGAAATAACGAAAAAAAGAAAAAGATAAAGAAAAGGAAAAGAAGAAAGAGAGAGTAATTTAATAAGGTAAGGAAAAGACCCTAACTAGTTATCGAAAAAGAAGAAAAGCCTTAAAGGGTAGGGCCTTTATAAAGCTATTAGCGGGATTACGGGTAGGAGGAATCTAGCGAAGTTATAGGCGTTAATCTTATACTTTACGCCGTAACTAGTAATAATATATATTAATATATCGAAGTTTATATATAGCTTTAAGGAGGGTTTTATAAGAAGCGTTATCGTGCGTTAGTTATCCCTAACCTTAAGCCCCTAATACCCTATCTACTCCCTCTAACTATAAGATATAAAATTTATATATATATATATATATTATTATTACGAGCACCTAAACTAAGTTTAGTAGCTATTTAATAAATATATATAAATATTATTAGTTAGGTATCCTTCCTAAGCTAAATAGGTAGCTAGAGTTATATTATAAACTTCTTATAATAAAGATACTAATAAATTAAACTTAGAATATATATACTATATTAACTTAAATAATAAGGTTCGGGTAACTTATCTAAATTATATAGCGTATAGAAATATTACGTTTACTATACGATATACTCCGGCTAATAGAGTTATAAAAGATTAAATAATAACTCTGCTTATAACTTATCTCTCTTTTAAAAAGTATAGAAAAGTAAGTATATTATATATATATTCCTCCTCCTACTAACTACCTCCCTATCCTCCTCCTATATTAACTTCGTATATTATATTAATATTATACTAGTCTCGGATCGGTATTATCTTAAGTTCGACTCCTCTTTATACGTATCCCTAACTTACTTTATTTATATAGAGATAGTTATCTCTACGATACGTACTACGCGTATTTAACGCGTATTATATTCCTAAGTAGCTAGCGATATATATATTCTAATAGATATATACCTTATTACCTATATATCTTAATTTATAATAAACCTTATATATAATATATATATTTAGGGATAGCGCTATTATAGAAAGAGGGTAATGCTACTTAAGGTAGTAAAATAATTAAGGGAAGGGGGTTTAGGGGGTAGTTAAGGGCTAAGGTAAATAGTAATCTTCTTTATATAGCGGTATAAGAAGTTACTATTAAGCACGAAGACGGAAGAAATAAAGAAATAAAGAGAGGAGACTATTTAATAATACTAAGATTTTATATATTAGAGTTTTTACCGTAAATTATCTAAAAAGAAGGAACGGAGGAATCTATATGCTAGAGACTAATATCTATATCTATAACCGAGGAAAAGGACTGCGCTAGCTTAGTCTCCTTCCTATCCCTTCTTTCGATTAATTAGTCCGACCTATTTTAACGGACCTATCGAAGCTATAGGAACTGCCGCGAGAAAAGGGGTTTTAATAGGGATAAATAGGTATACGCCGCGGCAGAAGAAAAAGAAGAAGAAAAAGAGAAAAAGAAGGGAAAAAGGGGTAATTTTAAGTAATTCCTAGTAATTTAAGGGGCGTAGATTTCACAGGGCTAAGGAAGGGATCCGTAATAGGTAGCCTTACTTAGCTAGGTCCGAATACGCTTATAGCGACTAATTTTATATTAAAGGGCTCACGGCTGCCTTAGTCCTTCTTCCTAGGAGAGGGAAAAAGGAAGCTTCTTATACGTATAAAATAACCCTTCCTAGGACCCTTAGATCTTTTAGCCCCCTCTAGCCTAGCGATACTAATTAATTAGATCTATTAGATTAGGTAGGTTAGTTTAAACGACCCTTTTAACGCCTACGACCCTAACTTACTTTAGCAGCGGTAATAGGCACGCTTAAAGAAAAATAAGCGCCTACCTTAGCTAAGGAGCTATTAGGGGCTTATATAGGGTTTAATTAAATAGTCCCTTAACCGCTTCTCTTCCCCTAAGAGTTATCGAGGGTTAGAATATAAGAGTAGTTAAGTTAAGATAGGGGCTATTACTAGGTATATAGTATAGGTTAGTTTTCCCTCGAAAGAGGACGAATTAAGTAAGTAATTAGCCCCTAACCTTATCTTTATAGCTATTATAAAAGTTATATATCGTAAGTTAAGTTTTAGAGAGGACTTAAGGTAAAAACTCTACTAAACGGAATTATAACTTTATTTTAAACTTTATACCTTTATATTATAAATTACTAATTTAAATACCTTTTCTAAAGTTCTTAGTATTTAATTAAATAATTCTCGTTTTCCTTTCTCTTTCTTCTTTTATCTCTATATAGAAAACTAACTCTTTATTATTTTCCCTATAAAGAATTATAGTCCGGCTAGCCCCCCCCCCCCCCCCCTTATAGCTAGAGATCCCCCCTTATATTAGTTAAGGATATTAGTTACCTAAGAAGTTACGCCCCTTAGGTATCTGCTACGCTTACTTAGGATATCCTTCTTCCCCTACTAAACTACCTATACGGCCCTAGCCCGGCCCGGCCGACCTGTACGGACTTATTAGTCCTATGTCCTTAAGACCGTCTTCTCTACGAGGGCTATATATATAGGCAGGGGTGCCTATTGCTCCCGCTAAAGGGTTTTCGGGATAATATTAGCAAAGATAGAAGGAAAGTAAAATAATATATCGCGCCGTAGTAAAGCCGTGAGAAAAATAAAAACGGCTATTCTTATTTAATTACGCGCTATAAGTAGTTTTAACGGGGTAAAAGGATAAACCTAGCGTATAAAAAGGAAGAGAGAGAAATAAATAATTGCTAATAATTACTAGTAATCCTAGGTAATTTAGGAAGATAAGGAGAAGAGGAAAGGATCCGTATCTCGAGTAGGTAGCTAACCTAGCTAGGCCCAGATACGCTTAGGGCGACTAACTTTATTTATATATCGAAGGGCCTATAGTTACCCTAGTAATTATTTATAAAGAAGGAAAAATAACCTCTATTATAACCCGTAAACCCTTTAGCTAGTTTAGTTATCGGTAATAGTAGTAGTAGTAGCGCTAGTAATAGCAGAGAGGTATCGTTATCGCTATCGTTAATAGCGACGGCAGTAGGCGGTAGGCAGATATCGTAAGAATAGATATTATCGAGAGGAGTAAGTTAGCATTACGA
Source organism: Ophiocordyceps camponoti-saundersi (nom. inval.) (assembly GCA_003339415.1). Taxonomy (NCBI): domain Eukaryota; kingdom Fungi; phylum Ascomycota; class Sordariomycetes; order Hypocreales; family Ophiocordycipitaceae; genus Ophiocordyceps; species Ophiocordyceps camponoti-saundersi. Next base: position 16,723 of record PDHQ01000159.1, read on the forward strand.
GGCTATAGCCCCCCTATCTCGGTTACTAGATAAATAGCTATGCTACTTAACTATTAGAGATAACCTTAAGTACCTAGTTATTAAAATAAGCAAAATAAAGGAAACCTATATATAAGTAGCAAAGCTAGTTAATTATATAAAGTCTAAGAAGGCTTTAAGCCTCCTATCTAAGTTTAAGGTATAAGTATTACCTATATATAACTAATATAAGTTATATAACCTATCCCCGCTATTAAGTATATAGATACCTAAGTACTATTTGCTAGTAATCCGGTTATCCTATTAGCTAGACTATCGGTAATAGGTACGGTAATCTCGTAAAATAATTAGTTAGTAGAGGTTATACGTAAGGAGGTATTAAAGTATATTCTAAATAGGTAATCTAGAGAATTATTATATAGAATCTTTTAGCGTAGATAGGAAACCGTAGAAAAATATAAGGAAAGCGTTTAGAAGAAAAGAATCGTAACTTTAGAGGTTAGAAAAAGAATAAAAGCGTTATAAATCGGTAGATTAGCGCGTATAAATAAATAGAAATAAAAAATTCTGCCCGCGTAGGAAAACCCTCTATCGTTAACTTTATCTATACCGTTATTTTTTTTTATTAAAAAATTTCTTATTACCGTATGCCCGTTTTTCGTAGTTATTTCTAATCGTTAGGAAAGAAAAATATATTATTATCTAATAATATTCTAGGAGAGCCCTTTAGGGAAGTTATAATTTCCGACGAAAAGTTCGGCCCCTATTACTAGGTTATATTAGGAACGGCTTCCGAAGCCTTAAAGACGGTAATAAAGGCGCTTACGATTACGGTAAGTTTAAATAAGCAAAATAAAACTATTAAGGCTAATAAAAGGTAAGCTAAGAAGTATAAGATTATATAAGGTGCTACCCGCGATATTACGATCTTTATACTAAAAGAAGTAAATAAGCTTATAAAGTCTATTATCGCTCGCTTCTTACGTTAGGAATATCTATTTAAGGCGATAATTCTTATAAGCCGCGCACCTTAACCTAAGTATACTTATAATAAGTATACCGATATATTAAAGGATAAGCTCTTCTTCGAGCTTTATTTTTAGTATAAAGACTAGTTTAGCGGGAAGTATAATAATTATTTCGTGCGAGGAAAGTCCTATAATACGGGATAGAGATTCTTCGCGGAAAGCCTTTCCGGTTATTTCGTATCTTTTAAGGGCGATCTAATAACGTATACTAGCGCCTTATATTAAGTTATTAACTATCCGTAATAAATAGATAAGGAAAGAATATAGGCAGAGGCGGATAAAATAATAGAAGAGAATAATTAAAAGCGTACTAAGGCTTATAAACGTGCCGCGCGTAAGGGTGCTAAGCGTAGCTAAATAAGAGCTATATATAGTAAGAAAGAAAAGGGGATAATCGTAAATATTTATAACTTTATAGTAATTTACGATAGTTCCCTTTAAATATAAAAAGTTATAAGATAAAGAAAAACGGCTTTTCTTATTCGATCACGTTATAGAATAAGTTTTAGGGGAGTGAAAGAGAGACTTATAGCGTATAGGAAAAAAAAGGGAAAAAAAAAAGATATTCTAAGTAGTATAGGGTAAGTTATAGCGATTCGTAGTAATTAAGAAGGGCGAGGAAAATAAGAAAGGTTACGTATATAAGTAGTTTAGCGGCGGTAATAAACACGCCCGAAGATAAATATATATTAGCCTTAGCTAAGGAACTATTAGTAGCTTATATAGGGTTTAATTAAATTTTCCCTCTACCCTTATCTTCCCCTAAGAGCTTCTAAGGATTAGGCGTAAAAGGTGTTTAGAATAGAAAAGGGGCTATAACTAAGTATATAGCATAGAATAGTTTCCCTCGAGAGAGGAAAGAATTAAGTAAGTAATTAGCTCTAAACCTTATCTTTACTACTATCTTAAAAGTTATATATCGTAAGTTAAGTCTTAGAGAGAACTTATAGTAAAAACTTTACTAAACGAAATTATAATTTCCTTTTAAATCCTATATTTTTATACTATAAAATACTAATTTTAACACTTATCTTAAAATCTTTAGTATTCGATTAAATAGTTCTTATCTTTTTTTTTCTTCTTTTATTTTTATATAGATAACCGACTTCTTATTACTCCCCTTATAAAGAATTACTACGCTACTACTTTCTTAGGACTATCTTTATTTTTATAAGATAAATTATAATTTCGGGGATATATTTTTATATTTTTTTTTATTTTTACGAATTTATTAAATAGTATATAATTCGTATCTACTCTTAACGCTATTATCTTATAAGAGAGAGAAATACTATTATTTTCTATATAGAGAATTATTATCTAGCCCGTAACCGCGCGAGCTAAAATAGAAAGACCTAGATATCTATATTATCCTTAGTAAAGTAATTAAACTTAAACCTTCCTATCCTCTCGATCCTCCTTAGTTAAGTTATAATACTTAAGCTTCCTATCGCCTATTTCTTCTTCGGTTAAGTTATATAGAGATCCGTCTTAAGTTTTTTTTTTTTTATAATAATAGATAAATAATACGCTTACTAACGGAAAATATATTAAAGCTATTAACTAAGCTATAATATATTAATATTTATTAATATTATCTTTAACGGGAGATTTAAGAGATATATATTAAGATTACTCGGATCTAAACTTTAGCTATACTTAGGATAAGTTTATAAAACCTATTTAAGGATAATTACTTAAGGAATTATAAAATAAACTTAAGCTTTAAGGTAAGGCTACTTAGCTTACTACTAGTTATATATATCTTACTTTACTTTATATATTTTATTTTTACTTATATTCTAATATTATTATTTACGTAGGCGTTATTCTTTTAGATTTACTAAATATAGACGATTTTATATTATCTAAAAAGTCTAATTGCGACTCCGTTAATAACGCTCCCTCTCGGCGTCTACCTAACGCTACTAGGTAGGAGTAAGTTTATAAGGATAGGGTATTCCCGTAAGCTAAGTTATAGTATAGTAAAGATACGGAGGCGATAGGAGGCCGCTATGCTTATCTTCGACCTTAAAGCTATCTTTTAGCTTAATAACCTCCTTTTCTTCCGCGGGTTATTATTATCCGGAATAGTAATAGCTAACTAAGTAGATAAACCGGCCGTTTTAGTAGCGCGCTAGAATATATAATAACGGGCTTAGCTAGCTTAGATATATAACCCGTAAGCCTTATATTAAAACCTTTTAAGAGAAACGTAATAATTAAAAAAGTAAGCTAGAGTTCGTTAACGCGGGTATTACTTATAAGGTATAGCGTTAGGGGAACCGTAACTCTATACTAGAAGTATACGGAAATATCTATTATTACGCACGATTCGACTTATAACTATCCGTATCGGAGTTATAATTCTAGCTCGGAGGGTAATATTATATATACGCCTAGCAAGTGCCCGTCTCTTAGCGTCCTAAAAAGAAGCTTTATATTATTTTTTTTTCTTCTAAGAGTCCTAAATATAAAAGATCTATAAGGAGAGACTTATATTAATAGATAGCGTATTTAATATATTATTTATCTAGTAATAGGCTAAATTTAGAACTAAATAGGGTGCCCTAAACTTTTTATATAATAATTAATATTATATTCCTTTTCTAATATATAAGCTTAGTTATAATATAAGTATATATATATATATATATTAATATTATTAAATTATTATTAGAAGCGAGTATAAGTATATAATATAGATATAAGTCTCCTAGCCTTTTAATTTTTATTATATTCTATATATAGTATAATTAGGGATAATACTTATATATAACGTATAGATATAATAATAATCTAACCGTATTACTATAAAGAGCGGCTAATATTACTAGACGTAATAATAGAAGGGATATAAGGTAAATAATAATTATTTATATAAATTAGGATAGGAAGCTACTTTTATTATATTTTATATACGAAAAATAGTAAGATAAAGGGAAAAATAAAAAAGGCTATTTAAAAAGACTCTTTAAATCCTAAAATTAAAGTTAAAATTAGTAATTTATATTATAAATATACTAAGTTCGGAGTAAAGCTATAATTTTATAAATAGGATTTTTTTCTTTAAATATATATCGTGTAGATTTAAATACTTAGAGAGAGACCCTTTATTTGCGATATTCCCGGTCTAAACGGCGCGTCTAAACGTCTTAGAAACATTAAATATTCTTAAATAAAGCTCTCCGTAAGTCTTAATATAATACTAGTACCGTATATTAGATTAATATATTATATAAGGGTCTCGCAACTAGAGAAAGTTAGTAACGGCCTCGATTACCTATATCTAAATTATATAAAGATACGCCCTTATATAGTTCGAAAATAAACGGTATTAGGAGTATAATCTATATACTAGTTTATAAGGCCCTACTAACTATAGGGGTAATCGTTTACTTACTTTATACGGGTATAGATATATATAGGAATAACGATACGAATAAGAATAAAATACTTCTATAGGCTTTAAAAGTTAACGATTAAATAGTTTATTACTTTTATTTTTTTTATTTTAAAAAAGCTAGTATAGACTAAGGCTATAACGGTAATAATACTAAGATAATAGCTATAAGGTAGCGTAGCAAGTATATAATATAAAATAGTTTTGCTATATTATAGAGGAAGGAATAAAGTAAGTATTTAACTCTTAAGATTTACTTTATAGCTATTATAATAATTATATATCGGGAGGTAAAGCTTATAGAAGACCTATAATAAAAACTCTACTAACTAATAATATAGCTTTACTTTAAAAATTATACTTTAGCAGCGGTAGTAGAAATGCTAAAAGAGAAATACGCGTAAGCCTTAGCTAGGGAACTATTATAGACGTAAATAGAGTTTAATTAAATAGTTTATAAGCCCTTTCCTTTTCCTAAAAGCTTCTAAGGATTAGGATATAGAAAGCGGTTAAGATAAAATAGAGGCTATTACTACGTATATAGCGTAGATAAGTTGCCCTCGAGAGAGGAAGAAATTAAATAAAAATTAGCCCTTAACCTTATCTTTATAGCTATCCTAAAAGTTATAGATTATAAGTCGGGTCTTAGAGAGGACTTATAGTAAAAACTCTACTAAATAGAATTATAACTTTATTTTAAACCTTATATTTTTTTTACTATAAATTACTAATTTAAATACCTATTTTAAAGTTCTTAGCACTTAATCAAATAGTATTTATTCTTTTTTTTCCCTCTTCTCTTATCTTTATATATAAAACCGACTTCCTATTTTTTTTCCCGATAGAGAATTACTATCTAGCCCGCCCCCCTTATAGCTAGATATCCCCTTATATTAGTTAAAGACCCCTATTACCTAAGAAGTTACGCCCCTTAGGTATCTACTACGCTCGCTTAGAGTATCCCCCCCCCCCGCTAAAATAAGTAAATAAAGGCTATAGAAAGATAAGATTAAGCTTTAAAGTAGTAAAATAGTCGTGCTAAATTTAACCTAGGAATAATAATCTATTTATAAAAGGGAAGGGGTTATGCTAATTTATACTAGCGGTTATAAAAAATACTATATTCCGTAATAAGGCGTTATATATACCTAGAAGCTACTTCGATATATTTTTGCCGGGTATAACGAAGGAAAATCTAATAAACTTAGATACTTATTATAAAAATATAAATACTTCTTAAAAAGGGCAGGAAAGGCTTAAGGGATAAATTTCTTTCGATATTATCTTAACCTAAGTAGCCTTATCTAGAAAATATATAAAATAAAGTAAAACTCTCCCTTATATATACTTAGGCTAGAAAGGTCTATATAAGGCGCTACGCGAAAGAAGATAGAATACTCTCCCTTCTATATATATATATATATATATATATATACTTTTAGGAGTACGAAAGGGTTCTTATTAATATATATTTCTTAGTATATTTTTTTACTTTTATATACCTTTAGAAGGCGTAGGCGGGTCTCTCTTAATTTTTACTAAATATAAAAAAAAAACTAAAAAAACTAGCCCTTTTTACCACGCCTTTATCGAGATAAAAAAGACTCTCCCGTATATGTTAAGAAGGACGAATCGGCCTACTCGACGTTATAGAAATTCTTTATTCTATATTCCTAAGATAAAACGGAAAGGCTCTTTTAGTAGGCCTTATCTATATATATATATATAAACGAAATACCTCTTCTATATACCTTTAAACGCGGGAATTTGCTCCTTTTAGCACCCTGATCTAACGGAAATATAAATTTAAAACTAAAACGCACGAAATAGCTTTCTACTATATAGCTTTAAGCGCTATCTTCTAGAGGCTATAAAAGTATAGAAGGCTACCCCTAAGGCCGCGGAAATACTCTATCCCGCACGCTTTTAAATATATAGAAAGGCTCTCTTAGGGCACGTTTAAATATACGAAAACGCTATTTTATTTTTATATATATTTAAATATATAGAATAGTAGTATTTTCGCGTACTCGGTTATACTAAATAGCTACCTTTAAGACGCCTTAAAGGGGCAGAAAAGGCTCGCTTCTATATAAGATAGAAATATATATAAAGTTATTTTTTAGCACCCTATTAAGGTATTAAAAGAGATACTTAAGGTAAGTATACGAAACGGCTCTTTTTACGTTATATTCTAAGGCGGGGATTATTACTTTTTTATATAAATTTATATATATTAAATTAATTATTCTTTATAGCTTTAGGAGGATTTATATAATATCTCTTGCAGATATTTACGAATATACGAAGGCGCTCTTATCTGCGTACCTTTAAATAAGCAAAAAATACCTTCTTTCTTTTACCTAATACTAAGCTATAAAAAGGGAGCCTATAATATTTAAGAATATATACGAAATACGAAATATCTATCTTAGCATATCTTTTTACCGATAAAGTAAGGTTTCGTTATATTAACCCTCCGGACTATAAGGGGTCCTATCTAGTATATATTTTATAATATAGAATAGAGTATTCTAAGGTATAAAGACGTTATTTTATTATTAAATTATTTACTATTTAGCTTTAGTTCCTCCTACCGAAATAGTTAGTTAATACGGCGTTTAGTTATATTTCCTTTTAACCCCCCCCCCCCCCCCCCCCCCCCCCCCCCCTCTTTTTTTTTTTTTTTTTTTTTTCTTTTTTTTTTTTTTTTTTTTTATCCCCCCCCCCCCCCCCCCTTACGATATCTATTTACTTATTTTTAGTATCCTTTTTTTTTACTTAAGACGTATTTTATTTTCCTCGAAATTCTGCGTTTGCAAACGGACTAGAAGGTATATACTAGATATTCCTTTTTACTAAATTATAATCGATAAATAATAGTAAAGACCGGTATTTAAGGCTTATACTACCTATACCTAGTTTATCTATATCGAAGTCCTATATAGGATACGGATATAATCTATATTACGGATAGTTTTTTTTAATATACTTTCGAATATACGAAGAGGTATATTTAACGCTATAGGACGGCCTTTTTCCTATTAATATTCTTACTATTAATACCTATTAGCTTTATCTACCTATCTAACTAGGTATCTAAAAGGTATATATCTATATTTACTTTTAGTTCCCTCCCGTACGAAATTAAGCTACTTATCTTAAGCTTCCTTTCTACCTAGGACTTAATCTACTTAATATTATATATTAGCAAATACTTTAAAGCGCTAGCCGAAACTCTTATAAATAAATAGATTAAGCTAGATAATATATAAAGCTCGAATATATATTTATTATTCTTTAGTAGAATCCTAACTATCGAGGTATCTTACGATACCTCGTAGCCTCGTATTACCGCCTAGCTACCTTCCTCGTATTTTCTCTCTCCTATATTTTCGGCTACGCTTACGAATTCCGCTACGTACGAAACCCTTAAGCTTTATAATAATATTAATCTCGAGCGTACGAAGCCGATAGATTACTCTCTTAATAAGTAATCTTTTAAATAACGCCTAAATAGCGCGTCCCTCGATTTATTATCGTAGCTTAATATAGATAAGGAAAAAATAAAGTATTTTTAGAAAACCGGTCCGTAAATAATTACGACTTTTAGTATAAAAATATTAATTAGCTACTTTTAGCGTAACGGTTTCGTATAATCTACGCTCTTAATATATACTTAGCTTATCGTAAGCTATAAACTAGGGAACCGAAATATAGCTTAATATATTTAAATTAGGGAGGGACTAGAAGCTTAAAATAATCTATATTACTTATAAATTCTAATATTTATAATATTAAACTATTATTAGAAGCGATACTTAGTATATATTACTATTATTACTTAGGTATATATTACTTTTCTAATTAGGAGGGAGACCTAAGCTACTCGAATATTATTCTTAATACCTTAACTAAATTTACTATATTTAGGGCTTTATATTAGCTATAATATTACGAGGTTAAGTTACTTTGCGATAAGCGGCGTAATAAGTTAACCGCTTATACTAACATAGCTTAGTTTATCTTTATTAGATATATAAGGAGCTTTCGATTATATAATACTAGGGGACTCTTACTACTACTTTAGGAATAATAAAGTAGCTTAGAATCCTTAAGCTACCTCTTATCTTTCTAATAAGATTATTACCTTTTATATACTCGGCTAATATACTAATTAAGGCGCTACCGCTAATCGTAGAGGTTATTATATTTAATAACTCTAAGCTTACTAACTTAAACTTATAGGACGATTAGGTAATCCTTTTTACTATTAAGTTAGGGCTTAAATATCTCTAGCGGAGGTATAGCGGTTCTTAAGCTCCGATTCGGATAGTTTTACCTTTTCCCCTTCTTCCCGTTAAGTATTAAATACTTCCTATCGAGAATCCGATAAATAATAAGCTCGAAGCGATATTAGCAAGGATACGACGAATAGGGCTTAAGACGTCTTATTAGAATTATATTAGTATTCCTAGTCCTAAATTCTATCTAGCTACCTTATTAGAATTCTATTAGCTTACCTTATCTTAAATTCTCTTAGCTTATATTATTAGAATTCTACTAGCCTTCTTTATAAGTTTAGTTAATAACTATTAGTAACTTAATAAACTTAAGGTAACCTAGAGGCGACGAGCTTATTCGATATTAAGGTCCCTTATATAGACCTTAAGTTATACGGTATAGAAGAAACGCGGCTTATCCCTATTCTATCGCTATTAGGCGGGGTTAACTCCTTAGACTACGAATCGCCGATCGGACCTAGGATTACTAATAGAATAAAGAAGATATTATACCTACTATATATATATATTATATAGCTCGATACTTTAGCTAAGGCACTAAATAAGGTATCGGGTAATCTTAAGGTTTTAATAATCCTAATAAACTTTAGCGAGGATAAAATAGTACTTTCTTTAATTAAATAAAACTAGGGACTCCCGCTATTTTAGAAACTATAGAAAAGCTTAGTAAGCTAAACCTATCTTTTATCTTTCTAATAAGATAATCGCCCTTAATATACTTAGCTAGTGCGATATCGAAAGCGCTACCTAAAATTATAAAGGTCCTTATATTTAACTACGGGATAATATATTACGATTTTAACTTATAGTAAAATAAGGCGGTAAAGCTTTCTATTATAAAGTTAGAAAAATAATAAGAAAAGCCGTAGCCTACGCTTATTTTATCGCCTTTAACTAAACTTAAATCCTTTTACTATAATTAGGAACCTTAACTTAGTAAAGAAGATATATAAGGCCTAATATATATTATCTAGCTTAATACTCTAGTAAAGATATTAAATAGTATCTTAGTCGGTTTTCGGGCTCTTATAATACTTATAAACTTAGATAAAATTAAATATAAATTAATTATATAATATAAAGCGGGGATCTTAAATAATAAACTAGCTTAAAATATTCAAGCTACCTCTTATCTTTCTAATAGGACTATTACTTATATAAGCCCTTATTATTTTAAATATATCTAAAGGTAACGGAGTATAATATTTATCTTAACGGACGATTATCGGATATATCTAAAAAAGAAATCCCTTTCCTCGTAACTAAGGGGGTATATTAGAAATAATAGGCTATATATATAGCTAAATAAACTAAAATATAAGTACCCTTTATAATATATAAAATTTTAGCATAGTAGTTAATACCCCGTATAATCTATTAGAGGTTAAAGGCTTATAACGCCTAATTAATAACTTTACTTATTAGCTATAATAGCTATAATACGCTTTTATCGCGTATAATATAATTAATCCTTTACCTTATATAACTTAGAAGTTAGCTTAGAAGCTTAAAGCTATTACCTTATAAACTATACTAATTAGCTAAACTTAAATAAGATTAATCGATATTTAGATTAGAATAATTAGTTTATAAAGCTAACTCTATTTATATTAATTTTCGATAATTAGCCTAATATAAAGAAATAAGCTAACCTTTTATTAAATAATAAAGATCGTTATTATATAGATATTTTTAACGCTAAGATTAATATTTATAATACTTAGTTAAGAATTAACCTCGCTTTTAGTTAAAATCGTATAAGCTTTTCTTATTTTAAATATATATATAGGTAATAAAGTATAATATTTATCTTAACGGACGATTATCGGATATATCTAAGGATTAAGTAAGTAACTAGTTAGAGATCGGAGTAATTTACTTTAAATTAAATTCTAAGTAACTTAATTATAAGATATTATTATTATATAAACTATACTAATTAGCTTAACTAAAATAAGATTAATTAATACTTAAACTAGGATAATCGGTTAAGAGAGCCGACCCCGTTTATATTAGTTTTCGATAATTAGCTTAATATAAAAAAATAAGCTAACTTTTTATTAAATAATAAGGATTATTATTATACGGATATCTTTAGCGCTAAGATCTATATTTATAATACTTAGTTAAGAGTTAACCTCGCTTTTAGTTAAAAATATAAGAGCTTTCCTTATTTTAAATATATTTAGGGGTAATAGAGTATAATATTTATCTTAATAGACAATTATCGGATATATCTAGAAAAGAAAAAGATAAATTAATTATATAAGATAAGGCAGGGATCTTAATAATAGACTAGCTTAGAATACTTAAGCTACTTATTATCTTTTTAATATATCTTTCTAATAGGACTATCGCTTTATATATACTTAGCTATTATAATAAGTAAGCTAGTACCGCTAGGCGTAAAGGTTATTATACTTAACGATAGTATAATATTAAGCTTTTACTACTCTAAGAACGATAAGCTAAGTTAAAAAAAAACAGAATAGCCTCTCTTCTTTATAATAGGACTATCGTATCTTACGTACTTAGCTAATACGCTAGATAAGGCGCTACCGCTATTATAAAGGTCCTTATATCTAATAACGGGATTATTTAATATAACTAAAACCTATTATAGGTTAGGGTAGTAATCCTCTCTACTATAAAGTCGGGGCTTAAATATTATAATTAAATATATTATATTTCTTAATAAAATTAAAAGGAAATAAGCTTCCGATAAGGAGAGGACTAAGTTAATAAGAATATAAGATAGAACGGACGATATAATATAGATAGGGTAGCGTTATATAAGTTAGAATACTATTATTATTATCTGCTGCCGGCCCGCCGCTATACTTTTAAAGATATAATAGTATATAGTATCGAAGGCGATATAGGCGCTAGAAAGTAGGGGGAAAGTTAGTGCGTAATATTCTTACGATATCCGTAGCGCGTAAAGGTGCGAAAAAGGGGAGAAAACGCGATATATAATATCGCTAGTAACTCTAATAATAGACCGTAAGGGATAACGTAGCCGAAGACTCTATAAGGGGGATTACTAGAGAGATAGTATAAAAGGTAGTCGCGGAAGCGGTTTAAGAAATAACTAAGGATATAATAAGTAGCCTAGTAAGAGATATTATACTTAGCTTTCCGTCCCGAGAGGTACTTACGGTAGCTATCTACGCTTAACTTATTATTACTAGGTATACTAAAGTTACGGGGGGGGGACTTTTATATTATTAAGGTAGTAAGGAGATACTATACCTAATTAGATCGAAGTGCCGAGGCTTATCGTATAGGGTTAAATAAGCTTATTAATACTCGAATACTAGGGGGTTTTAAAAAGAGTATATTTCGTAATACCTCTTTATAACCCTACTAATATTATTATATAAATACCTATTTAAACGTATATATAAAGTAATAAATAAGGAATATAAAGAGTAGAGAGGGGAGTTATAAGATTAGGAGGATTTTATATAAAGAGTCCTTATAACTCGGGTAAGCTATATAATAGTATAAGGCTATAAGGGCAGATAAGGCTACGAGGTATCGTAAGATAGCTTAAAATATAAAAAGCTATTAAATTTCTACGTAAAGCTAGAAAAAAAGAGAGCAAAGATAGTATAGATATTCCGGCAATAAATCTACTACCTTATAAGCTATAGCTAAGGATAATAGGACGAAAAAGTTTACGGAAGACACTACTAAAGAAATAGCTTAGAAGATAGTAACGGAGGCCGTTAAGTAAGAAGCGTATCTTCTTACTTATCTAAGAGGAAAGGTCTTATAATATATATTTTCCTACGATCTTTTCTTATACCGCCGTAATTACCGAAATCCCTAATATTACCTGCGCTATTTATAGTCCTCCGCTTCAGTATATCGCTTATATTTTTATTATAAACTAATATTCTAGGTTACTAAGTAGTAAGGTTATAGTAGTAATATTTTAACGCGTTATAGTAAAGGAGATCTCTAATATACTAAGGAGGGGCGTCGAGGTCGGGTACTTAGTATCTCGTAGCCGGGATATCTATTATCCTATAGCTAATACTTTATAAAAGTTCCGGGAGTCTCTTAGACGGAATATCTATTACCCCGCGAAGGATACTTCGTAGAAATATCGGACGCTTCGTTAGCAGAGTATTTATTACTCCGTAATAGATAAATAGCTACGTTACCTAATTCTAAAAGTTAGCTTTAAAACGCTAGAAATTAAGGAAAATATAAGGGGACCTAGATATAGGTAGCAAAGCTTAGTTAATTATATAGAAATAAAAGTTCTAAGCTATCTATCTATAGCTAAAATATAAGAGTTATACTTATATAACTAAGATAGGTAATATAAGATATACCTGCTATTAGTTATTTCGGTACTTCGTAGATATATCTATTATATTCTAGATAAGTTATTCTATAGCTATACTTTATAATTTTATAATACTTACGCTATCTTTATATAAATCGAAAGATAATAGAGGTTATACCTTATAGGGATAAACCTATCTATAAGGTAATAAAAATATATATTAAAAGAGGGAGTAAAGTAAATATTAGCTATATAGATATATAATAATAATTATATATATATATATAAAGACCGCACGGCTATTATATATATATAAAACTAGCTATTAAATTAGTTAATTAATAGCGATTATATAATATATTATATAATTATATATATATAAGTAAGGTAGAAAGCTTAGCACCGAAAAATAGTATAAAAAAATTTCTTTCTTAGTTAAGTATTATAAAAAGTATATCCTCTTAGCTTATATATAGAAAACTAAGTTATATATATAAGTAACGTTTATAGCGCTAAGTAGTAAATATATAATATAATAAGAGGAATATCTAAACTAATAAGAGATAAACCTTAAGAGAATAGGTATCGAAACGAGAAATATCCGTTATAATTTCCCTTTTTAAAACTTAATTAATAAGTTATAGGAGAGGTAATACTTAAGAATACCTATTACTATTTATAGTATAAACGAGCCCGGTATTAACGATCGATAGCGTAAGGCGAAGAACCTTACGAATATAGCGGATATCGTGCGTTAGAAGGTAGAAAAAGGCGAAATAAACATATTATTAAATCTTACGTAGAAATATCGCACCGATATACTAATAGAGAAGATAACGATATACTTCGAGGTAAGTTTTACTTTATATATTTATTAGTATATTAATTAATTAGGTTAAAGTTTTATATATACTTTAAATTTTAGGTAAAAGGCGGCGTAAATATCGGGCATATAAATATCCTAATATATACGGAAATCGCGTTCTATATAAAGACGCTAGAAGATATTAATACGATAACTAAAAAGAATATATAAAGTATTACGCTTATAAATTTCTTCTACGCCCGGTTTTTTAGTATAAATATATATAAAAGAATAGCTATTTGCTTAACTTATCCTTAGATAATATATATACTAATAGAGATAGTATACTTATAAGGGTATTTTATTAAATAGCTTATCGAGTCCCGCCGCCTAGAGTATACTAAGGTACTTATCGTTATAATATTTAGGAAACGTAACCCTTAGATATATTTCGGCTATATATAAATATAGATAATAATAGTTATTACTTATAAAGAATATATACTATTCCTATTCTATAAATATATATCGATACGAGGCGTTTCGGGAAAATTATATATAAACTATATTTAGAATAATATAAAGATATCGATATATAGTTAGAGGAAATTTAGGGGTTTAATATAAGAAAAGGCGAAGGTAAAAAATATAATAGTAGTATTCTTAGGGTTTAAGAGATAGGAAGGGGGGGTAAGCGAAGAGTTAGAAAACTATATATACGAAGAGGTTACGCCGAGAATCGTAAAAGATATACTAAACCCTTTCGCTAAGAAAGATAACGCTAGTATTAAAGAAAGAGGGGAGGAAGATATTATAGACTATATTATAATAGTAATTTAAATATAAGTATATTTTATTTTCCTTAGTAATAAGAAGAAATATAGTAATATACTTAATATTTCGGCGATAGCGGCTATCGTAATATAACCGCCTTTATAACCCTTATATATAAGAGTATTTAGAAATTAAGTAAGCTTAAAAACTAATATATACGTATCTTATATAACTTAGTTCCCGATTATTTCTTATCTTTATCTAAACTTATTCTCTTTAAGCGTATTTATAAGTATTTAAAAATTACTATATAGGGAGATAAAAAGGTTAGTAACCGTAGCGTAACTATAAGGGGCGTAAGTCCCTATATTATTAAAGTATTCGAATAGTAGAAGAAGAGATATTAAGATATAAAAGTATAAGCTATATAGTAATTCTATATATAGGAAAGGATAAGAAACCGGTTTTCTACGAAGATAATAATAATAAGAGGGAATTATAAATACTATTTTATTAGAGTAAAATATTATTATAAAGGGTATTTAAATAAGTAATTTCTTATAGGGAAATATTAGACGCGAGGCAAAGTTATAATTATAAACGAGAGTTTTTTTTTTTTACTATAAGTTATTACTAAGACCCGGCTTAAGATTTACGGACTCTTAAGTATCTAAAAGAGATTTTTAAAGGCCCTAGTAATTTAAGTTCTCGGCACTTAATTAAATAATTCTTAACTTCTTTTCTCTTTCTTCTCTTATCTCTATATAGAAAACCGACTCCTTATTATTCTCCTTATAGAGAATTACTATCTAGCTCTTCCCCTTATAGCTAGAGATCCCCCCTTATATTAGTTAAAGATTTTAGTTACCTAAGAAGTTACGCCCCTTAGGTATCTGCTACGCTTACTTAGGGTATCCTTCTTTCCCCGCTAAACTACCTTTACTTCTAATTATTTTATTAGCGAAATCCGTAGGCGGCTTAAATATATATTAAATCTATTTAATATTATAGTACTATATATTTCGTAGCGTAAATTAATAAAAACCTTTAGGTAGACTATAATTACGATATATAATTAGTATAATTTTAGCTTAGGTAGACTTATTATATTTAAAAAGATAAAAATTATATTAAAGAGAATAATATAAATAACTAGATTAAAAATAAATATTTAAAATACGTTTAGTACTTAATACTAATATATATACTTTATAACCGATAATCTAAATCCGGGATACTTAAGGATAAAAGACGTAAATACCTTAGGTATCTTAGGCATTATAGATAAACCGTAAGCTATATACTAAGCTATTTTATCGCAAAGTTTAGATTTTCCTTTAGGCTATTTAGTTTATACCTTAGTAAGAAGCTATAAGATAAAATACGGATCCTTGCTATTAAGATAACGATATAGATAATAGTAGATTTACTCCCTAGCGTAGGTTTATATAGGCTTAGCGTTAGTTTTTAAAGCTAACTTATAGACGCGAAGATAAAATAAAATATTAGGTAGTTTATAATAGTTATCGTCGACTATAACGCTACCTCTTTTAAAGGTAAAAGATAGGTTATAGCTAGCTAAAGAAAGGTAATAGGTTTCGTAGTTATCTATATTATAAGAAGTAGTGTAAATAGCTTAAAGAAAGTAGGAAAGAATAGAGGGTTACTCTTCTAATAAGTTAAGAGTAATTATAAGGTTAGTTAACGTATTCTTATAGAATATAGTATTAGTTTTCTAAATAATATATATATATATATATAGGAAGATATAACGGGAAAGGAATTATAAGAATAATAATATTATATTAATAGTACCTTATTATAGGCAGCGCGGAAGAAGGCTAGCCTATTATATAAAATAACGCGATAAACTCTAAATATTTAATTATAATAAATAATAGCGAGATTAGAATATTTAGATTAGAGGGGGATATATCGGTTCTTTAGTAAACGTTTATAATGATCGTTATTTTATTTATTCGGAATTAGGGGGAATAGAAACCTCGACGATAGTATAAGCTATATAGTAGGTATTTTTTTTTTATTTATTTTTAGTTATAAGAAAATTAAAATAGGAGAGTAATAAAATAAGAAACTAAGAAAAGTAAATAATAATATAGAATAGAAAGGAAGAAGGATATAAATATACTATATAATAGTATATTAATATATATATAATATATATATAATATATTAAAGGGAAGTATTAATAAAAGGTGAAAAAATACGGGTAGATTTTAATATATTTTAATAACTTAATAAAATAATATTATCGTAAATTATAGAGTTTTATAAGGAGTATATAGTGCTATTAATATAAGAGGGAATTAATATAGAGCGGGTACCGCTAGGTTATTTATTATTATAGCTTAGAAATATGTTAAGTAAATAATAATATTAGTATTTAGTATTATAAATAAAAACTCTAAGCTAATAAGAAAGAAAGAAAAGAAGAAAAACTCTCGTAAGCGAAGTCCTAGTAAAATATATAAAGAAACGTGCTAGTAAAGATAGGAGAGGCCCCGAGAGGGCATAGTGAAAACTAAAATCTTAGTAAAGAAGCGGTCACCTTCCTTAGCGGTTACTATTAAGGTTCTTTACGATAAGATTCCTAAATATTACGTAATAAAGATATCTTAAATTAACGTAATAAGATATTACGTAATTATAATTTACGTAATTATATAGCGCTAATTATTACGTATACGCGAGTATTAGCGCTATCCCTTATCCCCTTTTCGATAACGCGTAGATAATATTAAATAGTAAGTAATAAGCTTTTATAATATATAATAGTTTAGCCCTATTTAACCGAGCGATATTAACTAATAAAATTAGTTAGATAAACTAGAATAACCGATTTAAACCGTTAACGTATATAACGAGTATAATAATATAGCTAGTAGTGCTACTTTCTTAATACTATCTTACCTACGTAAGCTATATACTTTAGAGTTTAGAGTATAAGTTACTAAGGCTAAAATAATACGTATATTTATAAGTATTAGACGTAAATATATTAATAACCGCCGTAATAATATCTAAATAGTAGTTATAACTTAAAAGTAAACTAGTAATAATTAACTATTTTTCTTTATATAGGTTTATTATAAGGTATAATATATATAATATATAATAAATAATTATAAAGATTATTATATAAAAGAAATTATAAAAAAAGTTACCCTCTCTTAAATTTAAGTATATACTCTAAAAGCGAGAGTATTAATTTAGGATACTTAAGTATAAACGATTTATATAAGTTAGGTATTTTTTTCTTCTTAGATAGTATAAAAGTAATAGCCTTAGATATTTTATTATAAAATCGAGACTCTCCTCGTAACTATTTAGTTTATACTTAAGTAAGAAGCTATAAAATAATATAAGAATTTATACCGTAAAAGTGCTTTATTATTTATTAGCAGGTATATTTAATAGCTAAGAGCTAGATATAAGAGGACCTAATCTTAAAAGCTAGCTCGTAGACGCGAAGATAGAGGAATATATTATATAGCTTAGTATCGCTAGCGTAAGGAATAATATTATCTCCTTCGGAATCGAATAATAAGTTATAACTAGCTAGCGAAAGGTAGTAAGTTTTATAATCTTCTTTATTATATTAATCTATATAAGTAGCTTATAGGAGGTATTAGAGAATTAAGGGTTACTTTTCTAATAAGTTAATAGTATTATCTAGGTAATATAGCGGATCCTTATAATATATAAAGTTAATCGTTATATTATATATATATCGAAAATCTAAAAGAAGAGGGATATAAAAATATTAATAAGAAAAAATACCTTATTATAAAGATTACGAGGAAATATTAGGTTATTAAATAATATAACGCGATAAACTTAGAAGATATACTCACGATAAAGAATAATAAGATTAAAATATTCGGGGTTAAAGAATATATATTAGTACTTTATTTTTCGTAATACGTCGTAGGTATCTTTATCTGATAAAGATAGGGAGGAGTATCGAGGTAATAGTCTAAGGGATATTTTTTTTTTTTTTACCTTTTAGTATTAGAAATATAAGAGGAGAGATATAGTGCTAGATAGAAATATAGGAAAAGTAGAATAAGTAGAAGAAAGGAATAAAGAGGTATTATATAAATATAATTTAATATAAGTAATATAAAAATAAAATAAATAAAAGGGGTTTAAAAAAAATATAAATTATATATATTACTTAGATATTATTATAAGAAAATAGAATTCTAAAGGTAATATTTAAAGTTCGGTAAGGGAGAGATATTACTATACTAGGAATTTAATAAATAAATCTATAATATTAAACTTATAATTACTTTTTTTTCCTATACTCTCTAATAAGTAATAAGTAAGGTACGATATAGTAAGTTTACGATAGATATTTAAGAGTAACGGAGGTATAAGAAAAAAATATAAGCGCTAGAGTAAAAAAAATATAGTTAGGGGCTAAGAGGGGTTTTAATTAAATAGTTCTTAAATACTTCCCGTCCCGAAAAAGCTTCCGAGGAATAGAGTTAAGAGGGGCGATTAAGACGAGATAGCGGTTATTATAAAATCTAGTAAGTAATTAGCTTTTAAGCTTATCTTCGTAGCTATCTAAAAAGCCGTATATTTAATATCGTAAAAGAATATTAGAATAAGTATTAATATATTATAAAGGATATATAAAAAACCTTCGCATAGTTTAATTAAATAACTATAGAGCCCGTCTTTTCTACTAAGAGCTTTAGGGGATAAGGATATAAGGGGCGCTTAAGATAGGAGAAGGCTATTATAAAGTATATAGCGTAGATTAGTTTCTCTTAAAAATAAAGGAATTATGCAGAATTAGCCCTTAATATTATATTTATACCTACCTTAAAAGTCGTATATTATAAATCGAGTCCTAGAGATTAGAGAGTACTTATAGTAAAAAGTATACTTAACGAAATTATAGCTTTATTTTAAATCTTAGATTTTAAAATAATAAATTACTAGCTTAAATATATATTTCGAAACCCTAGTTTATCGATTAAGTAGTTTTTACCTTTCTTTTTATAATTTACTTTATCTTTATATAGGAAAATAACTTCCTATTACTTTCCTTATAAAGAAATACTATATAGCTTATACCTATATAGCTAGAGATAACTTATAGTATTTAAAGATTATAGTTACCTACGAAGTTAAATATAATAGGTATCTAGTAAGTATGCTTAAGGTAATACTAACCCTCTCTCGTTATTTAATAAATACTAAGAGGGAATAAAATTAGTTTTTCTCTTCTTAACTATAGTAAATAGTAATAGAGCGGATATAGAGAAGAGATTAGTAGAATAAAAAAATAAACTAGAAAATATAATACCCTTATAGAAATTTCGTTAAAATACGGAAACTTTCGGATATAAAGAAATCCTACTAGTATATTAAGTTAGCACCTTTAGATAATAGTATATAATCCGATAATATTAAGTATAAATTATAATTCGAGGAATTAGTAGACTATTATTTTTTAAAAAGGAAATAGATAATAGGGATATATTTATAAGCGGATAAAGTATAATAAAAAGGAAGAGTAAGAATCTGCGGAATCTTAAATATATATAGAAGATAGAAATATAATATATAAGTAATTAGGAGGATAATAATAGAAATAAAATATACGTATAAAATAGCGTTAAGATTATAAAAAGCTATAAAATATTAGGGTATAATAAATATAATTACTAGGTATTAGGGTTAAAGGGGAAAAAACTAATTATATATAATTTATAAATAAATAGAAAGAAGAGAAAGATAGTAAATTATAAAGATAACGAGTTATATAAAATAGGATATAGAAACGTTATTATAGAATAGATTAACTATTATATATAAAATACCTTAATAAAGATATAAAGGGTAATTTAATAAGGATAGGAATAGTTACGTAAAAGATAAGAATACGGAGCTAAGAGTATAGAAAGAAGCGTAAAAATTACTAAAATAAATATTTTATAAGGAATATTTATATATATTTCGTAAGAGCGAGTCTTAAAGATACTATAAAGAAATAAGTTAAATAGCAGATAGCTTATATAGTTATCTATATTTTATATACGCCGATAGCGACTAACTTTATATATTAAAGGGACCTATAACTATTATTAGCCGCTAAATTATAAAAGTAAAAGGATATATATATATAAGTTTAAATATATATATAAAGGAATATTCCTAGGACGAATAGCCTAATAGTATATATATTAACCCCGTCCTATCTATATATATACTTAGTTATAAGATATAAACCTAAAAAATCGGTTAAATTGTTTAGATTAACTAGTAATATATAAATAGCCTATATAATATAAAAGACCCGCAGAACCCGTATAACGGTATAATAGTATTAAGGCTACTTCCTAGAAAATAGATCTATAAAGTCCGTAAAATAGCTAATTAGAGGAAATAAACAACCGTAGAATACTTATAGACTAGTACGGCTAATAAGATAATAACGAAACTACTTTATCGAAGATAGATCCGAAAAAAATTATAATATAGCTTATTATATAGGATAACCTATATATATATATATATAATAATACGATACTATAAGACCTATATATATATAATATAGGATAGTAAAGAACCTAGCCCGTTAAAGATAAACCCGTAAAGTTTAGAAAATAGCTCGCAGTTACGACTTACTAAAGATAAACGACCCGTATAACACCGACGAGCCGGTACGACCGATAGGGGAGTAATAAATCCACTTGCCCGAAGAAAGTCTTATTAAATTTAAGAGATAGCTTATTAGACGGGATAACCTATAAATACGAGTATATATAAATAGATACTAAGAGACCTATATAATAAGTAAATAGTAATAAACTTAACTTATTAAAGATAGATCCGTTAAGTAATAAAATAGCTTATAGTTATAAGTTATTTAATATAAATAACTTATACGATTCCTAGGGACCGTTAAAGCCGATAAGATAGCGATAAATCTATATATATGCCTAAAGAAAGTTCCGTTAAATTTAACCCTAGCTTATTTATAGGATAACCCGTAAATATAAGTATATATAGATAACTATAAACCTATACTATATATATATATATATACGATAATACGATAAGAGGACGGTAACGAACTGACTTCGTTAAAGATAGATTCGTTAAATTATAAAATAGCTTATAGTTATAATTTATTAGATATAAACGACTTATAAATACGATACTAAGAGACCGGTAAGACCGAAAAAATAGTAACGAATTAATTTCCTTAGAGATAGCTCCGTTAAATCTACGAAATAGCTTATTAGACGGGATAACCCGTATATATATATATATAAGTATAGATACTAAGAGATATATATATATAATAAGTAGGAGAGTAACGAACTAACTACGTTAAAAATATATCCGTAAAATTATAAAATAAAATAGTTATAAGTTATAAGATATAAAGGCCGATATTATTCTTACTAACTAGTAGTGCGAGTAAGATAGTAACTAACTTACTTACTTAATAGTAGATTAGTTCTAGATAAAATAGTTTATTCTATATAAGCGACCGGCACGATACGTATAGACCCGTACGATATATATATATAAAAGTTACCGGTAACTTACCTAAAGCTATTTCGACTATTACGTAAAGAATTATTATATAAGGTCGAGCGGGTATTTATTAATACCGCGAAAGTATTTCGGGATTAATAAAAAGAACTTAAATAAATAGAAATAAATTATATATATAAAAGTAGTATATATATTTTAATAGATATATAGTTAGATATAGAGGAAAATTAGTATAAGGATAAGAAAAGGGAAGGATAGGCACGATACGCGTAAGCAATATATAAGTAGCGTAGTATACTAAGTTTATATATATAATATTAATTTATCGATAAGGGAACGACTTTAAAGTAAAATAATAAAAGTAAGATATATTAAATAATATAGATTTATTCTTAAAAAGCCTAAATATATTTATATAAAATAGTTAACCTAAGCGGGAAAAATAAAATAATAAATAAAGTAATAATAGTAGAATATAATATAAATCGGGGTTAGGAATTAGAAGTAATAATAAATTATTTTATTTATAGTAAAGTTTCGTATTAGATTATATATAAAATTAGAGGAATAAGGTAAGTAATATAATATATAGGTAGTAACCTAATTTCTAGTAAGATAAGATATAGTTAAGAGAGAGGACCTTTTAAATTTATAAAACTATATATAGGGGTATATCTTATATAAGTTTTATATCTCTATTAAATAATTCTAGTAACGAAGTAATAAATAAAAGAATATATCGGCGTATATCTTATAGAGCGAAGATAATAAGTAAGTTATTATATATTATAGGAGTAATATTAATATTTTATAAGTAATAGCGTATATAACTAACGTTATATATATAATTAGATTAAGGACGTTATAACTAAAAACGTATATTAGATATATTAAGTATTAAGGTATAGGGGAAAGAAAAGTTCGTAAACTAGAAGGATAAGGATAAATTTATAAGTAGTTACTAGCTGCTAATATTTAAGATAAGGATAATAACGTAAGATAAAAAGCGTATAGAAGATAATAAGGGCGGAAGTTTAAATAGTTAACGTAAAAACTTACGATAAGTTATAAGAACCGGTATTAGTATTCCTACTATATAAGCTAAAAGATTTAAAAAACCACTATAGCCTATAATATTAACGACGGCATATAGCGTAATATTTAATATCGTTGGTAAAGAAAGCTATATAAAAATACGAGAGTATTATATTAATAATACTAGTTACGAATACTTTATATTAAGGAACTAGCTAGACTTTATCTTATACTTAGAGAAAGATATAAGAAAGTTAACTAACGTTAAAGGTTTTAATAATTAGGGGATAGAAAATTAGGCGGAATTTATAGTTTATATCCTAAGTATAAAAAATAAAACGCTATATATTAGAATAGTTAAGACTAGGGTATAGATCGTAGATAATCTTATAGAGGGCCTTATATTAAGACGAGAATAGCTCCTACTAAATAAGGTATATATATTTAGTTTAATAAAGATAGTTTAGATATATTTATATATAAGCTTATATATACTAATAGAGGTTTATAGAAAATAATTATAAATTTTAAGCTAAAGTATATATCTTAGATAATATTTACTATATAAATTTATAATTATATCCTTAATCCGTTAATTTTAGATATCGTAAAATACTAGGAAAAGATATAATAATACCGAACGTAGGAGGGTAAGGGAGGTAAGGTTTATTTAGTATTATTATAATAAATAACGCTAATAGCTAGAATAAAAGTAACTAAAGCGGGATAATATATTTTTAATAGCGGAGGTAAGAAGACTAATATAGACGCGTCCGCTTCCTTAAGTAAAGGATAATATAGCGTTATTAATAGCCGTAATAATAGCGGAGAAGATAGCCTATTATATAATATAATTTTCGCGTCGCTTCGCTAAGGTAGACGGAGGTTACGAGAGAGAATCGGTACTTATTAAGTCGATTACGTTTACTAGAGACAGCGACTTACTCTAAAAAGTAAGGTCGATTAAGTTAGTAGGTAATACGGAGAGGGGAGAAAGTAAATAACTAGTAAGTATATCGAGAGGTATTATAATAAGATAAGGGTAATATAGTTAGAAATAACGTAAGCAATTTAGGTTATAGCGGGTAGAAATAGATAGCTACTACTAAGGTATATATATTAAGGTAGAAAAATAAAAGGGTAAAAAAACGGAGGGGTAGCTTATATATAGTTTTTTTTTATCTACGTAAGTATAAGTTATAGCGTATATTAATAAAATTATAAAAATATAATACGCTAAATATATAGAGTTATATAATATTATACGATAAAGTATAAAAATACTAAAAAATTTAAATAGGGTTTTATATCGTTAATATAGGGAGGGAGGTTTACTATATATATTAAAAATAAACTAGTAATAAGTAAGTATCCTTAGTTAAGGAAATAGGAAAGAACTATATAAGGTCCTATAATATATATATATATATAAGGGATTATTCTAAAGTTTTAAGCCTTAATTAAATTACTCTTCCTAAAACGCTCTCTCTACCTTTTATCGTTATATTAGAAATTAAATCCTTATCTCTTTTCTTATAGAAAATTACTATATACCTTAACTAGCTAAGGTTAGAGATCTTAACCTTATACTAGTTAAAGAGTAAGATTACGTATAATAATACGCTAAGGTAAGTATCGGCTAGGCTAGCGTAAGGTATCGTTAAAGGTAAAAAACGTAGAAAGTTAATTAACTATCTTATAATTTCTTTAACTTATCTAAGGAGTATTACTTAAATAGCTATAGGAATTAAGCTAAAAAACGTTCCGATACTATAATATAAAATTTATATAATAACGGAAAACTAAATAAAATAGTTATATATTCGTTAAGAGATTTCGCTTCCTTAACGCTAGTTTACTATCGTTATTTTTAATATCCTCTACTATAGCGAAGCTATAACGCTAGTTCCTATCTTATATTATTAACCTACTATAATACTAGGTATAAGTATACGATTAGTAATCGTATTAAAACTAATCTAATATATATTTAGGATAAATTCTAAAACTAAACGAAGCTATAATATTAGCTTATTACGTTTAAAGCTAAGATAGATAATAGAAGCTTACCCGTCCCTTACCTATAAAAATAGCTAATTATCGTTCTCCGCCTCTCCTCTTAATATTATATATACTAAAATAATATCGCTAAATATTCTTAGGGTATTAAAATAGAGAGCACGATTCGTATAAGTTTAGTATCGGTTTTCTTCTAAATACTAGCTACTAACTATTTAAGCCGCTTTTTACTTACTTAATCGTATTATATTAGCACGTTATAAATAGAGAACTCTATTCGGGTATTTTCGAGGTTAGCTAGGATTATATAACGTAGAGTTCTCTTTAATCTCAGTTTTCTTAGCTAATTTTAGTTATTTTTAAGCTTTTAACTATTAAGTATATTTAGTTATAAGGAAAGTCTTATATAAGTAAGAGGATTCTCCTAACTAAAAACTATATCTTAGTTATATTACTAGATATATTTCCTTTACTTAATTTCTTATTTAAGTTTTATCTTTTTAATAAAATACGTTCTTATTAATATTTATATTATTTTTATTAAAATAATATTCTATCGTAACGATAGGAGCTAATAACTATCTTTTACTAAAGTAGAAAATCGGCTCTTAACGATTAAACTCCTCGACTAGAATATATATACTAAGCTTAATATAGATATTACTATAATATTACGAGACGCTTACTATTAACTTAGTACTTAGAAATAACCTTAAACTACTAAGTTATAATAGTTTGCTATTATAGCTTTATAAGCTATTAGCGAGGTACTAGAAGAGGAACCTAAAGAATAACTAGAGTATTAGTTACTACTAGCTAATAATAATCTCTTACTAGCGATAACTAATACTTTACTAAAGGCTCCTAGATTTAAACTAGGAATTACTAAACTTAATAACTAGTTAGTATAGAGATACTTAACTTTACTAATAGTTAACTTAAGTATAAAAGAAGAAACCTTTTTCGCTATATCTATATCCTTTAAGTACTTTTACGGTTTCTAAGGAACTTCTTTAATAGCTATATAAAGGCTCTATCTTATAACCTTAAGCGTTCGCGAACTAAGTATATAAATATTTAGATAAAATTTTTCTAGTATTAAGTAATATAGGATAAGTTAGAGAAACTTAGGTTTCGCGATACTTATTAACTATTAATAAATAACTAAATATTAAGCTATTAAAGATAGGTATTTATCTATAAGTTTAATAAGAATAGCTTTAATATAAAGTATAAAGCTTATATAATTATTTAAGGCGATCTTTAAGAAGAGTCTAGCTTACCTCTCTATACCTTAACCTTGCCGACGAAGTTTTATAGACTACTAATAAGTCTTATAGTATTTTATAACTTTAAAATATATTAGTTTAATTTTATTAACGCCTTCCTAAACTTTACGCTATAATAAGACGAGTAAGTATTTTATTAATTATATAATAGTTTTAAGTAACTTAGTAAAATTATACTCCCCTTTTTAATACGAGACTCTTTTAGCTTACCTTCTTCGTAAAGGTTTTATTTCTCCTAAAAAGATAATTATATCTAGACTAAAGATTCCCTAATTCTTTTCCTTTATATTAATAATCTTAGCCTAATATATTTACCTTAAGATAAGGGGGTAAAGTCTTCCTTAATAAATATAAGAAAGATTTTATAATCTTAGATTTAAGAAGTTTATTATAGTTCCTTAAATTAATATATAACGGGATAAAATAATATAATAAATTTTTCTCCCGTAATAAGCGTATACTAAGAAACTTAGTATAAAATTTAAGATATAAATATAGAAGAAATTCTCTAAAGCGTTTTCGCTTAAGAAACTTTTTCTATAAGAGGGATAAATAACTCCTTAATAAGTAATACTATATTAACTACTTATTAACTTTATTAGTTATATAGTAATTATTATTCGGTAAGATCTTATAGAATTTATTAGATATATATATTTAAGCTATATTCTAAAATTTGCTTTTCCTTTACTAAACCCGAGACTTATACCTTACGTTTTACGGAAATAAGTCGAAATCCGCACTACTATACGCGGAATACTTTAGTAGTACTTAATTCGTAAAGATACTTAAGAGGAGGAGTAATTTCGGATATATTATACGTCTCTTTAATACTATATTTTAATATAATTAAGAAACTAAGAAACGATTACGATAAGTACTACTAAAGTAGAACTACTTACCCTTATTTTTATAGCGAAAGAACTAATCGCCTTTTATCGCCTTAGCGATAAACTTTATATTATTCCCTCGAACTCTCCGAAGTTTTTTTATAATAATATATAAATAAGACGCTTATTAACGGAAGATATATTAAAGCTATTAACTAAGCTACGATATATTAATATTTTTTTTTTTTTAGTATTAGCTACGATAAGAGATTTAAGATATATATATTAAGATTACTTAGATCTAAACTTTAGCTAAGGTTAGAGATAAGTTTATAAAACCTATTTAAGGATAATTACTTAAGGAATTATAAAACGAACTTAGGCTTTAAGGTAAGGCTAATTAGCTTACTATAAGTTATATATATCTTACTTTACTTTATATATCTTATTTTAACTTATATTCTAATATTATTATTTACGTAAGCGTTATTTTTCTAGATTTACTAGATATAGATAATTTTATACTATCTTAAAAGTCTAGTTATAACTCCGTCGATAACGCTCCCTCTTAGCGTCTACTTAACGCTATTAAGTAAAAGTAAGTTTATAGGGATAGGGTATTCCTATAAGCTAGGTAATAGTATAGTAAAGATACGGAGGCGATAGGAGGCCGCTATACTTATTTTTAACCTTAGGGCTATCCTCTAGCTTAATAACCTCCCTTTCTTCCGCGGGGTTATCGTTATTAGGAATAGTAATAGCTAACCGAGTAGATAAACTAGCCGTTTTAATAGCGCGCTAGAATATATAATAATAAGCTTAGCTAGCTTAGATATATAACTTATAGGCCCTATATTAAAACCCTTTAAGAGAAATATAATAATCGAAAAAGTAGGCTAAAGTTTATTAACGCGGGTATTACTTATAAGGTATAGCGTTAGTAGAACCGCGACTCTATATAAGGAGCGTATAGAAGTATCTATTATTATATATAATTCGACTTCTAACTATCCGTAACGGAGTTATAATAAGGGCTCGGAGGGTAACGTTATATATAGGCATAGTAAGTGCTCGTATCTTAGCGTTCTAAAAAGAAGCTTTATATTATTTTTTTTTTCTTCTAAAAGTCCTAAATATAGAGGATCTATAAGGAGAGACTTATATTAATATATAGTATATTTAATATATTATTTATTTAGGGATCGGCTATTACGATACTAAGTAGGCGGTATTTTTTATTAATACCCCTTTATATAAGAACGGGAAACTCTATTTTTAAAAATAATATAAAGAAGAAGAAAGAAGCTACTAAAGGAAGGAGAAGAAGAGGATAAGCGAAGAAGAAAGGTAGAAGAGGATAAGGAAAGAAGAAAAGAAAAAGAGAAAGGGAGAAGGGAAGAGGGCTATTTATACCCTCTAAGGATATCTTATTAAGCCTAATTAATTTATAGGTATAAAAGAGTAATAAATAAATAGATATCTCCCTTAGGGAATAGGAAGAGTAGTAAATAGGTTTATCCCTTAGGAGATAAGAAGAGTAGTAAATAAGTTTATCTCTTAGGGACGGGAAGGATAATTAACGAGTTTATCGCCTAAGGGATAAGAAGAGCAGTTAAAAAGATATATATATAGAGTCTTTCACGTTTTTTTTTTTTCGCTTTAGGGTTTCGATAATCTCTTTTTATAATCTTTAAAGATAAGGTTCCAGCTTATTAGATATTTCTAAATAAGCTTATAAGCCTAAGTAAGTATATTATATATACATATATAAGAAAATATCTCCTTTATATTATAAAAGTAGGTATTAGTTTTAGAAATAACGGTTATAAACGTAAAAAGGAAATAGTCTTTAGAGAATAGTTATAAGTATATATCTAAGCGGTAAGATTAAAGCGTTATTATTTATATTCACTACTTATAAGAAAGGATATCGGTCCCTACTATATTTTTAGATAAGACTTAAGAGATAATATCTAAATCTAAAAAATAAGAGGTAAAGGAAAATTATTATACGGTTTACTTTATAAACCTTACTTATAGTTATTACTAAGCGTAGCCGGTCCTATATCTTAAGGACTAGCCTAGCTATATAAACGTAGTAGAGTTATTATTATCGTTATAAGTATCTAGAATATCGATACCTTTATTAGTGCTAATATTATATCTTAATAAAAATAAAGACTCCTTAGGGCTAGGTACGTCCCCTCCTCGGTCCGGAAGAATAACGCGCCGTCGGCTAAAGTACGTGCCTATACCTAAGCTAAATAAGTTAACGGCGGAGGGATTAAATAAGCTAATTATAAGTATAAGAAATAAGCTTAATACGAAGATTAATAAGTGCCCTTATTAATTAATATATATATATATCTTTTAGGAATAGCTGCCCCCCGATATAGGCAGTTAAGCAAATATTAGTTATATAACTAGAATAACGTAATCCCCTTTTAACTTTCCCCCTTTAGCTAGTTTATTACTAATACTAAAATAATAAATTAAAGTTTAAAAGTAAAATAGATAAAAAAGAGGATAAAGAGTAAAATAATAAATAGGAGGGGAATAAATAAATAACGAAGGGAATAAATAGGCTATAATAACTAAGTAAATAATTAGATCTCGCTAGATCCTATTATAGATAAAGACTTTATAGATAGAGTTTTCCGGTTAGGCTTCGTTAATGCCTTAATAATGTCTAGGGTCTATTTAAAAAAAACTTAATTATTACGAAGTTCCTTTCGCAGCTTGCTATTTTCCTCCTTAAGTGCTTAGAGCCTATTATTAACTTTTATTATCTACTTAGTAGGAGGTGATAAATATCTAAGTTTAAGGTTATTAACTTTAAAGAGAGCGTTAATCTTCTTTTATATTCTAGTAATAAATATCTCTCCGTCCTCTTTATTATCTCTAATAGTCGCCTAATCGGTCTAGTTATTATTATTATTAATAGCTCTTATTACTATTAGTTTAACTACCGTTAATTTAGCTATTACCGTTAGCTTAGTAGCGGTATTCTTTATAAAGACGTTATCTATCCGTTAGTTAATAACTTAATTATTATCTAAGGAAGAGTTAGAACTAGAAATAGCGATAAGAGGAGCCTTATTAACTATAAGGGTCTAGGTTAATACGCCCTATTTAGAATAGCTTATCTATTTCGTTATACGACCCTTAGTTATAAGCGTTATCTTAGTAGCTATCGCTAGCGATAATAATAATACTATAGCCGATATCTTCGGTAGCGGCTTTTAGGCTAGTAATTTTTATCGCTTATACTATATAGCTGCTTAATAGTTTACGTTATCCCGTGCCGTATTATCGAGCAATTATTTTAGCATACCCTAGCTAGTATTTAATAACTTAGCAGGGGCTACTATAGTTTATATAATATTAATATTAGGATCTAAGTTAGTCTATAAGTTATCGATCTATTTAGTAGTCTTTACTAGCGCTATACGTATCTTTATCTTATTACCTAACGCTAGGTATAATATATAATAAATCTAATATAATGCCGCCCGATAAATTTAACATCTAAAATATCCGATTTAAAATACCGTTATACTCTTAATAGAGAGGTTATTAGGAGGGTATCGGATATAATCGTTAACCTTAAGCGTTAGGCTATAAAAGTCTTATAAAGGCGTCTAGGCTAGGGTAAAAAATATAGTGCCGACGTTGTTAGCGATAAGGAATAGCTCCTTTAGGGTATATAAGTATATAAGTAGGTATTATAACTTAAAGGCCTCCGCTTCGGAGATACCTTAGAACTTAGTAATATAAGGTATAACCTTTTTATTTTCTATCTTCGTCTATATTATTCTAATAACTAGCTAAGCTACTTATTAGCTATCTTAGGCTTTATTTTTAAAATTACTATTAGCTAGCTTAATTATATAATTTATTACTTTCTTCTAAGATCTTAAGATTTTAATCTATTTAAGGCGGTAATCGCGGGTAAGGTAAGCGTATACCTAGTTAAATTTTACTTTAGAAGCTGCCTATATAGGGGCCGCCTTTTTAGCTAGCTTATCGTTATCTACTAGTAGAGGCGAAGGGTGCTTATCCGTCGGCTCCCTTTTAGCACTTTATCCTAGCTTACGGAAAATAAAGTTCGTATTTTACGACTAAAAGAAGTAGTTATATAGTATTCTTATAAGTAGGATATATTTATCCGGGCGGATAGAACGCTTCCTATTATAATAATCCTTATAAAATACTTTAAATAACGTTCTTCGAAAGTCCTTATCTTTATTATAAACGTCGAGCTCGCCTAATAATTAGTATAGTATATTTTCGTTATCGGAAATATAGTTAGGCGTTTCTTCTTAGGTTCTCGTATCTTAAGATATACTCGTTATAGGGGCCTTACCCTTAGATAGTTACGGGGCTATCTTAGAAAAGAAAAAGGTAAGAAAAATATAGATAGGTTATAAAAAGGCTCGAAAAATAAGGGTGCACGATAGTATAATCTTATTATAATATATAGTTAGTTAAAAGGTAGATATTACGGGAGGACGAGAAGGTAAGGTTACGAAACTATAAAGTAAGGAAAAGAAAAGTATATAAAGGAAAAGAGGAAGGAAAACGATATAGTTATACTTAGAGTTTCCGCAAGCTTGCCGGCTTACTAAATAGTAGCTAGTTATTAGGCCTTAAATAGTTAGGTTAGTTATAATATTTCTTTAGCAAGTCCTTATAAAATAATAGCCCCTAGGCCCCTTTAATAGATAAATAGTTAATATACCTTAGTATTTAGGATATCCTCCTAACTTAGTAGTATAGCTTAAATAGCCTAATTTACGTTAGCTTAAGTTTCCTAATAGCTCCGTTTATAGCTAGATAAACCTATATGCTAGGGGTTAGACTAAACTTATCTTTTTTATCGTAGATAGATATCCTATAATATATAATCTCGTTAAACTTACCTTTAGCTACCTATCTCTAGTATTTAGCTTAGCTTATAAATTCTATAATAAGGTTAGTATATCTCCCTTATAAGGGCTATTTTACCTGCTTTCTTAATTTTAAAGCTTTACGTAATAATCTTATAGATTAAAATAGATTTAGGCTAGTCTATACTATTCTATAAAGCACTTTAGTAAGTAAGTAGCTTAAGGTTCTAATAACTTTATAGTTAAGTTACTATATAACTATTAGTAGATATTTAGACGAAGTATTCTTAGGAGGCTATAACCTTTTTAAAAGTTACTAAAAGATCTTATTTATTACTTTAACTAAACTTATATTATAATATAACTTAGATAGCGCCGTTACTTAAAGTATATCTTTTACTATTAAGAAAGCTAAAACTTCCCTCGATAAAAAGGCGGAACCTAAGTTAGAGTAGATAGCTATAAGTATAATCGTAATAAAGTCTAGCTAATTTCTTAGCCTAATAATAGTCTCCGAGGCTCCCGTTATTCGGTAAGCTATAAGCTATATAAAATAAGAGAAATAGTTAACTAATACTAATATAAACTTAGTCCTATTTACGGCTATTAGGAATAGTCCTATATAGTTTATAGTAAGGACCTAAAAAAGTGCTAAAA
Source organism: Ophiocordyceps camponoti-saundersi (nom. inval.) (assembly GCA_003339415.1). Classification (NCBI taxonomy): domain Eukaryota; kingdom Fungi; phylum Ascomycota; class Sordariomycetes; order Hypocreales; family Ophiocordycipitaceae; genus Ophiocordyceps; species Ophiocordyceps camponoti-saundersi. The sequence goes on from PDHQ01000159.1 coordinate 49,583, forward strand.
TAGAGATTAGCTAATCTAGCGCCTTTAGCTTTTAGTTAGAATATAAAGTATATTCTCTATAACTTACTATATAAGATATAATATCCTAAGCTATTCTAGGCTAGAAGATATATATATAGAGTCGCTAACGCGTAGTATCTAGCTTAAAATAGCTACTTAAATTATAAGCTTAGTAAAGTGCTTACGGGATCTCGTATCGGAGAAGGTATCTCTACTACTTAGTTAAATAACTCCCTTTATATAGTAGAGTATTCGTTTATATTAACTATTTAAAAGATACCGCCTATCGTCTAATACGATTTACTAAAATACGATTAAGTTTATTAGGAACTTTGCTATATTATAGCTAATTAACTATATCTACGTAATAGTAATCTATATAATAGTTTAATAGCCTTAATATCCTATCCGTTTCTCTTATAAGTACTATAGCTACTCGGAGGTTTACTCGGGTCTTATTATCTTATTTTTCCTAAGTTTATAAGGCTAATAAGGCATTCTATTAGAGCGCAATTAGTTATAGTAAAGGGGTGCCTATCTTATTAGTAGGTAGTTTCTTAAGGGGCATACCCGCTAGGTATTTAAGAAGCGCCTTATAGCCTTATAAGCTATCTTTCTATTTCTATAGTCTAGTATTAATATTAACTATTCCCTAGTTTATAATATCCGCAGCTTAGTATTTATTAAATAGGAAGATTATCCTAGATAAACTATCCGCAGCTTAGTTTCGCAAACCCTTAATATAGGCAATCTTAATATTTAGCAGCCGCAGCTTAGTTACTTATTAAGTGTAAATACCTTTATAGCCCTTAGAAGTTAGGAACTATATAATAGGGAAGTGGTATATAAAGATAGTTAATTTATCTATTATACGGAATAGATATTAGTAGTGACGGCAGAATTCGACTAAAGTATAAAGTTCCCGCTTATATATTCTATAATTACGCTATATCTTCGTAAAGAGAAAGAAGTTATATAAAATCGGCACTAAGCTATCTCCTTATTATTATAGGATAATATAGCTTACTCTAAACCTTAAAGTATCTATATATATAAGTACTAGCTTATTAAGTTAAGGCCCGTAGATAGCTATTACTACTTCGGCGAGAGACTTAAGGATTATAAAAGATAAAGCCTTAGATAGCCCCTATAAGAAGGGAATATTTTTAGTAAGTTACGTTAATAGTCGGGAGAACTTTACGTAATTAACTATCTATCTCCGGCAGGGTCCGATTACTCCGAGAAATACCCTAACTTACCTCTAATTCGTTAGCACCGGCTATTCTTAGATTTTCTAAAGCCTCTTAAGCTTAATTATAATCCGTTTACCTATATAATACGTCTATCCTACTACTAGGATTTTTATTATATTAAGAAAGACTTTCTTAAAACTTAACTAGAGTAAGGCCTATAATAATCTAAGCAGAAAGTAGTCCCTAATAAACGCTTATTATTCCTCGAATATAGTATATTTTAAGAAGATATTATCTATATAGTTATTAAGAGGCGTAATATAATAGCTTTTAGTAAGGACCGCTAATAAAGATAGTTCGGGCAGAGGTTTAGGTATAGCTTTAAATACTAGCTTTATTATTTCGGTAAAGCTATAAGCTACGGATTAGGTCCCCTAAGGGAGCCTTATAGGCTATAATTAGGAAAAACTAGGGATTTAAAACGCTAGAACGTGGCGCAGTTTAGATACGACGGGTATAGCTTAGTAGCTATACTTTAAGTTAAATATACTAAATAAACCTATTTTTAGATCTAAGAGTCTATTATAAAGCTCCGATAATAACGGGATAGTAATACCTAGCAAGTTTTCGTTAACGTTATAATAGTTAATTATTAATCGTATTTCAGCTTATAAGTTAGACTTATCCTTAACTACTATAATAGGTTCCGCTAACTATTAGCTTAACTTACCGTTAGCCGCTACTATATACTTATAAATTCCTAAGTTAATATTCTTATAAATAATTTTATTTATCTAATATTATTCTAAAGCACTCTATCTTTTCTTCCTATTACGGTATTATAGTTTAGTTCCTAGTATAATCCTTAGGTAATATAAGAATAAGTTTATAGGTAGCATATCGCGTATATCCCGACCCTTAAGATTACGATAAGTATAGAACGTACGTGCAATCTCCTCTCTTAAGTAATCCGGGACTAAAGGTTTAAGCGTAATACTATAGGCGTTAAACTATACTATAACTAAATATTTATTAATAGAATTATTAATTTCTTATCGCTAAACTCTCCTCTATATTAGGAATAGTAACACTAATAGCTTATCTGCCTATAGCCTAAGCTAGTATTATTTACTTAACTATTATTTAGTTATAGGTCTAGTAACTAAATCGCTCTATAATTATTAGGGACTATTAAGTATAGTCTCTATAGCAGCCGTAGTTAAGGAAAGAAGATTAGAATCGATAAGGGGGTAATAGTAAGAAATAAGAGCATAATTTATATAAAAGTCTATCTAAGTTTATATATATATAGCCTACCTTATTAATCTAAGGGCGTAGCTTATAAATAAAGTAATTAGGTTTATAATAAAATATATAAAGTCTAAACTAATAATAATATTTCTAGTTAGCTATAGTTTTATAACCTGCCTAGGTTAGCGCTAATAACTTAGTTTAACGATTTAATCTAATTATCGTTATTATTCTTAGAAGTTAAGTTTTTAGAAGAGGTATTAGAGTCGTTCTTATTATTACTATCTATATTTTCGGACGTTAATTTAGGGAGCCTAATAAACTTCCTTAAGATAGGCGGGGCGTTAAGCGCTAGGACTAACTTCTATCTTAGCGATATAGCTATTTACGGGCCTTATAAGGCTACTAGTATATTACCTTAATTATAATCTCTAATTATTAAAGTGCCGGTCTTAATATAGATAATAGCGTTAATATTAAAGAGCTAAGGTATACCTAATAGAAGGGGTAGGTTATCGACCACGTTATTATTTTTAAGCTTAATAATCGCCTAGACTTCTCTAATTACCTTAAAGATATTTATATTTAGGATAGTAAAATTATAAACGGGAATACGCGATCTATCCGCGATTTTTATAGCTAGCTTACTAAACCTAATATCTTTTAAGTTTATAACGGGGATCTTATTATAATTAGCAAAATCGTAGTTAATAAAACTTACCTAAGACCCTTAGTTTACTATTATATTTTTATCTGCTAGCTTTAGGGACTTATTTTTACTATCGACTTAGAATAAGATAGTATATAGAACTCTAAAGGTCTTATAATCTTTAGTTTCTTTAATTAAACGGGTATTTATATCCTACCTAGCTAGGTTAACTCTATTACTGCTAATATATATTACTTTAAACTTACCCTTACCCTTACTTTTAGCCTTCGTCTTAATAGAGGTCTATCTCTTACGTAACGAAAGATACCTAAATTGCTTAGCCCCTTCTAAACTTACCTGCTAGAAATTTACTAGATTAATAGGCATAATAAATCTCTTCGCTAGTTTAATCTAATTAATATTACCTAGGCTATCTCTTACTTAGACTTCCGCTAAACCCTTAGCCCTCTTTTTCTTATTAGCTATTATACTCTTCTTAGCACTTAATAGTCCTAGCTAATTAGGCACTTTAGGCGTTTTATAATATAAGGTTACCTCTAGGTTTAAATTATTCTTAAATATTTCCTCTAAAAGTATCGGGTTAATTAATCTCTTTTTAATCGGTAGTTTACTAAGTCCGGCTACTATAACTAATACTATAAGTATGTTATAAACTATCTTACTAAGTTTAATATTATCTTTATCTATTATAGTAAGTAATTAGAGCTTATAAGCTATAATATTAGTATTATTAATATTACCTATATTACCTTATATAGACTTATTAATTCCTAAACTAATAATATTAGAATAAACGTTCTTACTACTATTTATAAGTATATCGTAGAGTTTATTAATTAGACCTTAGTAAAGGTTCCGTTCTAAGAGGTTTTAATATCTAAGGTTAACCTAGTGCGCCGTAATAGCCTAGGTTATTAGTAAAGGTATAGTAATTACCTATTAAAGGGGCTTCGGGCCTCTGCTAATTATAGTTAAACCTCTTAAGATATCTTTCTCCTAACTTTAAAGCTGCTACGCTTTGGGAGTAGTATAAGATATAGCGTAGTGCCTAGGTTACCTATATTTAAAGTAAATAACCTAGTTTAGTAGAAGGGAAAGTAAACTATTTATATATATATTAGTCGAGTCTTTTAAGTTTGCCTAGTTAACCTATTTGCTATTATTACTACTACGGCCTCTATAATAGCCTCCGCGATACTTACTTTAGTAGTTATTCTAGCGGTAGTTATTTAAAAAGCGATAAGACCTACCTTAACCTTTATAATAAGTCCTACGATTTAAGCTATTAAGACGATCTATTTAGTTTAGACGAACGTTATCTTTAAGATATCCTATCTAGTTAGGTTAGTCCTAGTAGCTTACTATAGTTATATTAGTAGTAGCTTAGGGAGTTAATACTTACTAACGGGGCTTATATCCTAGTCTCTCCTTAATTAATATATTAGGGGAGTAACTAAACTTCTCTTAGAAGAGCTATCGTATAATTAAGGCTATTACTACTTACTTACGGGCTTAGCGCTTAACTTATTCCGTAAGATAAATATCCTTAGCTACTTAGACGATATCTTATACTTCTATAAGACTTAAAGCTATTATAGCTCGTTAAGTAGTTATAATATATCGAAGTTCTTAGTCGGCTATACTCGTAATAAATTTTTAGATAATTATACTAAGGATAGCTATCTCTAATAGGGGAAGGACTTATATAGCCGATACTCGGTCTTATCCCCTAATAGACCGAAGTATCTAGTAAGTGCGATTATAGTATATTTAGAGCGACTTACTATCTTACTAGCCGAATATTATTAGCACTCGAAGTTATTATAAGATATAATTTAAAGCAAATCTCTCCTTAAGTAATATTTATAAAACTTTTAAGTTTACTTTAGTTACTATACTATTTCTAGTATTAATATAGATATTATAGAGTAATATATTACTATTAATAAAGTCGGCGGCTACGCTTACTAAGCTAATATTAATTACTCGGATTTTATCGTTATAGTAAGGTATATTACTATTAAGGCGAATAAAGGCGAGGTCGATTACCTCTAGCTAGCGATAAGCGCTATATATCTTATCGAACTTACTAATATTTGCCTAAGTTAGTAGCTTAATCTATCGGCTATTCCTACTATCCTAGTAAGGCTAATTATAAGAAGCTATAAGATTTAGTTAAAGCCGATACTTACCGAGGGCATATATAGCTAATACCTTTATAATAATATTATTTAGAAAAATTAGTTCTAGGTTATAGAATAGAGTAGGGAAAAGGGACGAGGCACGAAAAACGAAGGCTAAGTTAATTTAGTATATATTAAAGGTTATATATATATATATATATAAAGAAAGAGAAAAAGAATAAGATAATAGAGAGTAGAAAAGGGGGCAATTCGTATCTTATCGAAGAAGGAGCTAATATAGTTAGTAAGGTAGGACTTATCTATTATCTCCTTTAATTAGGGCAGGCGACGTAGTAAGATTACCTTATTAATCTATATAACTTCCCGATTATTAAGCGAATTGCTATTAGGAAGGAACTTAATTACCGAGCAGGTAGGTTAGTTAGAAAAGGGGCAAAATAAAGTTCTTAGTAATATCTTAGGAGCCTTAAGTTTATTATTATATTAAGTCGAGTATAGTTACGTTCCTAAGCGTATACGGTAATCGGCAATTAGTGCTAAGAGATTAATCCCCCCCCCCTATCTTAGTTACTAGCTAGATAAGTTAATAGCGGAGGGATTAAATAAACTAATTATAAGTATAAGAAATAAGCTTAATACGAAGATTAATAAGTGCCCTTATTAATTAATATATATATATATCCTCTAAGAATAACTACCCCTTATATAAGTAGTTAAGTAAGTGTTAGTTATATAATTAGAATAACGTAATCCCCTTTTAACCTTCCCCCTCTAGCTGCTTATAAGTACGGTACGTACTTACTTATTAGTAAGACACGCTATAGTGCGCACCTCTTTATAAACCTACTTCGCCTATCGGCAATAGCCGATACGTACCTAACTACTTTACTTTTAACGATATTTTATAAAAATATAACTATCGTTAGTTTTTTTTACTATATCGCTAAGGCTAAAAGTTAGATATAAAAGACCGGGCGGAGGAAGCTATAAGAGGCAGAGAGAAACTAAATACTTCTACTAATATTCTTATAACTATTACGGATATTTATAGACGCCGCGAAATAAGTTATAAAGATTAGAAATATAAATAGTTCGGCGACGGTAAGAGATATGCGAAAATAAAACGGATATTAAATAAGTATAAAACGTAATAAAAGACTATTAGAGAGTTTAATTAAATAATATATTAAGCTTCCCTTTTTTTTAAAAGCTTTAGGAGATTAGGATATAAGGGGCGCTTAAGGGTTAAGATAGGATAGCGGCTATTACTAAGTATATAGCGTAGTTTAGTTTCCGTAGAAAATAAAGGAATTAAGCAGTATAGCTATCTTAAAAGTCGTATATCGTAAATTAAGTATTAAAAGGTACTTATAGTAAAATTTCTACTAAATAGAATTATAGCTTTATCTTAAACCTTATACCTTTATATAACGAATTACCTATTTAAATACTAGTTTAGAGGACTAAGGCTATCGATAAAATAGTCGTTACCTTACTTCTCCTTATTTCCTTTATCTTTTTATAAAAAATAACTTCCTAAGAGAATTACTATTAAGCTTATACTTATTTAGCTAAAGATCGCCTCTTCTATTAGTTAAAGATAATAGTGACCGAGGAAGTTACGCCCCGTAGGGATTTGCTGCGCTTACTTAGATTGCCCCCCCCCCCCCCCCCCCCCCCCCCCCCCCCCCCACCCCCCCCCCCCGCCCCCACCCACCCCCCC